>JARXKY010000107.1:0-29512 GCA_029853015.1 Chelidonichthys spinosus
CTCTGCAGTGTCCGGTCTTGTCGCTGAGCCGATGTTTTACCCTCCAGCTCCGCAGATCACGTCTATGAAAACTATGAATGATCTTTGTAACTGTGTCTCTTTGATATCGCCAAACTTCCGGGTGACGTAAACCCGACCCAATTATATATTAAAATCAAATTCTGTCCTGTTGCCCGTTTTTCCATTTTGTATTTTTGATCTGAGCCTAAAATTGAAATATGAAAAACCAGACATTTTTTCATATTTCGTGTTTGATTAAAAAACAAAAAACAAAATAATCTGTCACTTTTTCATTTTTTGATTTTTGATTTCCAATTGAAAATGGAAAGAACAAATGATACACGGATTGTTTTCAACTGGTGAGGCATTGCAGGTGGTCCCTGGCCATGCATTCATTGAAAAGACTTTTCCTTTTTAAATTTTCCTTTTAGTTCAATTTGCTACTCTCTTTTTCTTGTTTGCAGGTGATAGAATGATAAAACTGCTCTTTTCTGGTAATAAAATGTTTTGAGAACGGACAATATACGGACAACATCCATATTGTTGGATGGGTCTATGATGGACCCACCTGACAATAGTGGTGGTCCCCAGGTTGCTCCTAGTCAGAATGGTGGTCCCTGGGTCAAAGTCAGCTGAAAACCCCTGCTTTAAATGGTAGTTTGACCCTGACATGTAGGTTTTGGGAGGAACAGTCTAGTTACCTTTTGAACCGGCCTCAGAGGAAAGAGACTTCTCCTTTAGGAGATCCCGCTCCTGTTTTAGTAGTCTGTTCTCTTCCTTAAGGAGACGAATCTCTTCTTTGAGGAGCCGGTTCTCTCCCTTTAGCTGGTTCAAGTCCCACTTGAATTTTTCCAGCTCTTTTGAGAACCCCCTGGGGGTCCGAATCATTGGTCGAGAAACCGGAAGTCATCATTGTTTACCTCAAGCATCAATTTGGAGGTCCGCTAACAAATTTACACATTTTAATCACAAAATGTAATGAATAATGAACTTATCACGGAGGTATCACAGTAGAATTCACGTGCGAAGTTCCCGGAAAAACGCCGCATTTAACGGCTGGATTGAAAACCTTCTCGAAAGGCTAGAATTGCCCCGAGCTCTTGACAGATCGGCCAAAGAGTAAGCTCGTGATAGCAATTTTCCCCATTAAGTTTTGTTGTGTGGTTCCCGAGATATTCTGCAAAATACCGACGATGTCGCGTGGGGGCGCCGGCGCACCCGCGGAGTTAACAGGGTTGTAAAACCCTACCAGTGTTGTGCTAGTTACTCAAAAATAGTAACTAGTTACAGTTACTAGTTACTTCATTAAAAAAGTAACTCAGTTAGTAACTCAGTTACTTAAACCAAAAAGTAATGCGTTACTGAAAAAGTTACTTTTCTGTTACTTTAAAAGTTTTTTTTTTCTAATGCTCCCATTAAATAAAGGTTATGAATTCCCCTCTAACCTCATGTCAGTTCTGTAGCTACTGATGCTGATGAAAAAACGTGTTTTTTATCTGTTAAATGTTATCATCACCATCATGCTGCATGATGTCAGCATGTACAGCAGCTTGAACTGCAAAAAAAAAAATTGAGGATAGGCCTACGTCTTATTTTGACCGAGTTACATTCAATGACCGAAATAAATTCACTCCAGCGGTTGTTGTTTTTTCTCTCGATCGATCAGCTGTGTTTACCCAGAGCGCTGAAATGTCGCTGAAATGTCATGGGAAGTGTGTGCCGCTGTAAAATCTCACCAAAAGGAACGGAAAGGAACGGAGTAACGCAGTGTTTGGTAACGGGAACGGAGTTACTGATTTAAAAAAACAACGCGTTACGTTATTAGTTACTGAAAAAAGTAACGGCATTACTAATAACGCGTTACTACCCAACACTGAACCCTACACATGAATAAATTAACCTCGCATTAACAGGCCTTCTGCAATCTAGAACAGTCGGCCCAGTGCTCAGATCTAGCCTAGCCTACCAACTTTCCCCAATGTTGTTAGCTTTATCCATTTTCACGTTAGCAACCATGGCATGCAAACCACCGTCAGATTATATTAACTGTTAATGTTACAATTATTTCTCAGGTAAATGTGTCACTTACCAAGGTGTTTTTCTTCCGTGGTTGGGAAAGTGGAGCACACACCGGGAGAATGCGGGTTTCTGTGACGACTCGCGTAGGAGTGGTGGAGGTTCTGTGTTTCGCCTTCACGTTGGTGATGTTGCATACGCATGTGTACACGTCATTACGCTCTGGAGACGTTCAATAGCCCGCGAAGATAGGA
Source organism: Chelidonichthys spinosus (assembly GCA_029853015.1). Lineage (NCBI taxonomy): Eukaryota > Metazoa > Chordata > Actinopteri > Perciformes > Triglidae > Chelidonichthys > Chelidonichthys spinosus. Next base: position 2,271 of record JARXKY010000107.1, read on the forward strand.
GCGCCAGCAAAAAAAGCGCTACGAGCAGGTCAAGCTTCTTACTGTGTAGGTATGGTGTAGGCAGAGTAGGCACTGATTTATTGATTAATTGATTGATTGATAGGTTGATTGATAGGTTTATTATAAGTTTGCATCTTACTCAGGTCAAGTAAGAAGATTGCACTATTAAGCCTGAGCTTATTTGTTTCAATTGAGATCCTTTTTTTAACTAAGAAGACGGCAATTTCTTTAAAAAGAAGTCAACCATGACTTTAATAAGAAAACTCCTGCAAAATACAGCACAAGGCGGAAAACCTCTGATACGGTGGCTTCAGAGGGAGAGGCTGTTGGCCAGTAAAAAAAAGATGCCCAGTTTGCCACAGGCAAATGAAGTTCAAAAAAACAAACACAAACAAAGATGGATATCGGTGGTAAGTGATGATCATTATCTTATTATTATCATCTTTATTGTTATATATATATTATTTATTTATATTTATATTATTTATGTATTTTTTTTCTAAAAAAAAAAACTACAATGTTTCAGTGTGCAATACACCTCCTAATCTATAGTCTCATTGTTGAAAGTAAATGGAGAACAGAAAATGGCCATACATCAGATTATATTTCTTTTTAGATGCGAGTAGTCCCGTGGGAGTGTACAATATTGTAACATTCCGTGGCCGGGGGTTAAAGACTCTATATTTCAATATGAACGTTTATGTAGATGTAAGGGGTAAATGTTTTCCTCCTAACAAGGGACATGACCATGTTTACAATCTCATATACTCTTGAGAATCTATGTTACTACTTAAAATTATATTTACAGGTGTGGTATGTTATGTTACAGGAGCTGCAGAAGGTCATCACATGGGGGCAGGGCAATAATAAGGTCCATCAGAGATGGATCCATTTTCTCTGGATCACACATCCCATTACAATCATGGATGCAGATTATGCACAGGTTGGATGTTTCTCTCCCTCACTTCAATTCAAATGGTCTCTCATTCTCTCATAAGCTGTGTAATTGTATTTTGTAACGCAATAATTGATTATTTTGTGCGTTTCATTTTAGCTTTGACCATTCCAATCAGGTAGACCTAATACAGTACATGCAAATACCACATGTAAACAGTGTCTCTTAACATGAATAGCCAAATGCATACTGACATATTACATAGAGCAGTGGTCCCCAAACCTTGTATCTCAAAATCCAAAAGCCAAGTTATATTTGCCCAGATTGCAAACTTATGAACATAGCAGATTTACTGAATGTGTTCATACCGCAATGTGAACTTGTAGATCAGCTATTTTTACTACTTCTATTGGTTATATAATTTATGGAGTCTTAGTTTTCTTTCATGTATTAAGGAAGTTAATGAGAAATCAGTGCTTGTTTGTTTTTTAAAATCATGAAAACTTACATATGCTTTTTTGAAGAATGTTTTTGAAAAGGTTTTGAAATAATAACAATAACTAGAAAATTCCCCCGCCGGGAAATTTTGAGAGGGAGGCAGTGGGACGCCGCCCGGGGGTTGGTGTGGAAAAGTTTAACGTTTAAACGGACTTTCTAGGTGAAAGGATGCCCGAGCAGAAGACGTTTGACTGAACAAAACTACATTTCCCACTCATAAATGTAGTTTTAGTACATTCCTGTCCACCAATCAGAGCACACCACTCGTGTCTCCATTTTAAAGTTGAAATGGAGTTTCTAGGTGAAAGTATGCCCGAGCTGAAGGCGTTTAACTGAAAAAACTACATTTCCCACTCATAAATGTAGTTTTAGTACATTCCTGTCCACCAATCAGAGCACACCACTCGTGTCTCCATTTTAAAGTTTAAATGGAGTTTCTAGGTGAAAGTATGCCCGAGCTGAAGGCGTTTGAATAAGCTGTCACTCAAGTACTACCTAGTACTACCGAGTACTACCTAGTACTACAGAGTACTACTGACACTCAGGTACTGAGAAATACTAGGTACTATGTATTGTCAAACAGTTGAGTGCTTCGCACTCAACTTTTTGCCAGTACATGTCACAGAGGTCAGCTGTCACTGAAGTACTACCTAGTACTACCTAGTACTACCTAGTACTACCGAGTACTACTGACACTCAGGTACTGAGAAATACTAGGTACTATGTATTGTCAAACAGTTGAGTGCTTCGCACTCAACTGTTTGCCAGTACATGTCACCGAGGTCAGCTGTCACTCAAGTACTACCTAGTACTACCTAGTACTACCTAGTACTACCGAGTACTACTGACACTCAGGTACTGAGAAATAATAGGTACTATGTATTGTCAAACAGTTGAGTGCTTCGCACTCAACTGTTTGCCAGTACATGTCACAGAGGTCAGCTGTCACTGAAGTACTACCTAGTACTACCTAGTACTACCTAGTACTACCTAGTACTACCGAGTACTACTGACACTCAGGTACTGAGAAATACTAGGTACTATGTATTGTCAAACAGTTGAGTGCTTCGCACTCAACTGTTTGCCAGTACATGTCACAGAGGTCAGCTGTCACTGAAGTACTACCTAGTACTACCTAGTACTACCTAGTACTACCGAGTACTACTGACACTCAGGTACTGAGAAATACTAGGTACTATGTATTGTCAAACAGTTGAGTGCTTCGCACTCAACTGTTTGCCAGTACATGTCACAGAGGCCAGCTGTCACTGAAGTACTACCTAGTACTACCTAGTACTACCGAGTACTACTGACACTCAGGTACTGAGAAATACTAGGTACTATGTATTGTCAAACAGTTGAGTGCTTCGCACTCAACTGTTTGCCAGTACATGTCACCGAGGTCAGCTGTCACTCAAGTACTACCTAGTACTACCTAGTACTACCTAGTACTACCGAGTACTACTGACACTCAGGTACTGAGAAATACTAGGTACTATGTATTGTTTGAAAAACCACAACTCTGCCAATCAGAGCGCACCTGCTATCACTTCTGAGTGAGACAGAGACAGATAGTCTCCATTTTAAAGTTTAAATGTAGTTTCTAGGTGAAAGTATGGCTGAGTTGTTGATGGACTACATTTCCCACTGACTGCTCCTTCCTGTCCACCAATCGGAGCACGACACTCGTGTCTCCATTTTAAAGTTTAAATGGAGTTTCTAGGTGAAAGTATGCCCGAGCTGAAGGCGTTTGACTGAAGAAACTACATTACCCACTACTAAATGTACTTTGTAGTCCCACTGACTGCTCCTTCCTGTCCACCAATCAGAGCACACCTGCTGTCAGTTATGAAGATCAGAGCCACAGAGTGCCCGTCTCCATAGCAACGGCCCTTGGTGCATGTCTGTGACTGCAGCCTGTGTCTCTGCCTCTTTCGATCGCTCCATTTCCCCTTTGTCGAGGCTCCGAACAAAAGCTTGCCACGCTCACATCGAAACTCCTATCGCCACAATTTTCGCACCGTTAGCGCCACAAGACTCGGCTGAAGACAGTGATGACTTTTATTTTTTCCTAGTGTCAGAAATGTGGACGCCAGGGCGAGTTAGAAATGCGGTGAATTTCAGGTTTCTTTGAAAATCTGCTTCTAAATTAACATTAGAGCGGATGAGGAAAAAAATGGACTTGGCCGCACTTAGAGGTTGCTAGTTCAAATTCTGTAGAACTCACAGAGATTTTGAGCACATTGTGAGAGACAGGACAAGTTTGTCTACAAAATTGGAGAATATCACGTCTGTAGAGTGAAGATTGTGGCCGGGAGGAGTTTGGAAAGGAAAAAGTTCTGAGAAGCCCTCACACTCTAAGCGATGATGTCACGCACTCTAGCCTGAAAGTTCCGGCGCAATACACACCCATTATAATCTCATGATTTGTCCCAAAACGATCATGGTCATTGAACAGTGATTGATCAGAAACTATATGACCTATTGAAACGCAAATTGGCACACCAGGACACAAGACTTGTGTCTACATTTTAGAGTTTAAATGGAGTTTCTAGGTGAAAGTATGACTGAGCAGCAGGCGTTTGAAAAGCTACCTTTTCTGCTTTTTTTCTTTCGCTCGTCCCATTCATTTCAATGGGAAAATTTCAGTGGTTTTTCGCGACTTACGTCGCGAAAAATAAATATTCTGGACTTCTTTTTAATAGCACACCGATCCCGATCAAGCCGCTCGTTTTGATGTAACATTCGCCTAGGTGCTCGTTTTTGTTAGGCAGTTATTCAGGATCAAAAAAAGGTAAGAAGAGGAAGAATAAGAAACTAGAAAATTCCCCCGCCGGGAAATTTTGAGAGGGAGGCAGTGGGACGCCGCCCGGGGGTTGGTGTGGAAAAGTTTAACGTTGAAACGGACTTTCTAGGTGAAAGGATGCCCGAGCAGAAGACGTTTGACTGAAAAAACTACATTTCCCACTCATAAATGTAGTTTTAGTACATTCCTGTCCACCAATCAGAGCACACCACTCGTGTCTCCATTTTAAAGTTGAAATGGAGTTTCTAGGTGAAAGTATGCCCGAGCTGAAGGCGTTTGAATAAGCTGTCACTCAAGTACTACCTAGTACTACCTAGTACTACCTAGTACTACCGAGTACTACTGACACTCAGGTACTGAGAAATACTAGGTACTATGTATTGTCAAACAGTTGAGTGCTTCGCACTCAACTGTTTGCCAGTACATGTCACCGAGGTCAGCTGTCACGCAAGTACTACCTAGTACTACCTAGTACTACCTAGTACTACCTAGTACTACTGACACTCAGGTACTGAGAAATACTAGGTACTATGTATTGTCAAACAGTTGAGTGCTTCGCACTCAACTGTTTGCCAGTACATGTCACCGAGGTCAGCTGTCACTCAAGTACTACCTAGTACTACCTAGTACTACCTAGTACTACCGAGTACTACTGACACTCAGGTACTGAGAAATACTAGGTACTATGTATTGTCAAACAGTTGAGTGCTTCGCACTCAACTGTTTGCCAGTACATGTCACCGAGGTCAGCTGTCACGCAAGTACTACCTAGTACTACCTAGTACTACCTAGTACTACCTAGTACTACTGACACTCAGGTACTGAGAAATACTAGGTACTATGTATTGTCAAACAGTTGAGTGCTTCGCACTCAACTGTTTGCCAGTACATGTCACCGAGGTCAGCTGTCACTCAAGTACTACCTAGTACTACCTAGTACTACCTAGTACTACCGAGTACTACTGACACTCAGGTACTGAGAAATACTAGGTACTATGTATTGTCAAACAGTTGAGTGCTTCGCACTCAACTGTTTGCCAGTACATGTCACCGAGGTCAGCTGTCACTCAAGTACTACCTAGTACTACCTAGTACTACCTAGTACTACCTAGTACTACCGAGTACTACTGACACTCAGGTACTGAGAAATACTAGGTACTATGTATTGTCAAACAGTTGAGTGCTTCGCACTCAACTGTTTGCCAGTACATGTCACAGAGGTCAGCTGTCACTGAAGTACTACCTAGTACTACCTAGTACTACCTAGTACTACCTAGTACTACTGACACTCAGGTACTGAGAAATACTAAGTACTATGTATTGTCAAACAGTTGAGTGCTTCGCACTCAACTGTTTTGCCAGTACATGTCACTGAGGTCAGCTGTCACTGAAGTACTACCTAGTACTACCTAGTACTACCTAGTACTACCGAGTACTACTGACACTCAGGTACTGAGAAATACTAGGTACTATGTATTGTCAAACAGTTGCCAGTACATGTCACCGAAGTGAGCTGTCACTCAAGTACTACCTAGTACTACCTAGTACTACCTAGTACTACCTAGTACTACATAGTACTACCGAGTACTACTGAGACTCAAGTACTGAGAACTACTAGGTACTATGTATTGTTTGAAAAACCACAACTCTGCCAATCAGAGCGCACCTGCTATCACTTCTGAGTGAGACAGAGACAGATAGTCTCCATTTTAAAGTTTAAATGTAGTTTCTAGGTGAAAGTATGGCTGAATTGTTGATGGACTACATTTCCCACTGACTGCTCCTTCCTGTCCACCAATCAGAGCACGACACTCGTGTCTCCATTTTAAAGTTTAAATGGAGTTTCTAGGTGAAAGTATGCCCGAGCTGAAGGCGTTTGACTGAAAAAACTTCATTACCCACTACTAAATGTAGTTTGTAGTCCCACTGACTGCTCCTTCCTGTCCACCAATCAGAGCACACCTGCTGTCAGTTATGAAGATCAGAGCCACAGAGTGCCCGTCTCCATAGCAACGGCCCTTGGTGCATGTCTGTGACTGCAGCCTGTGTCTCTGCCTCTTTCGATCGCTCCATTTCACCTTTGTCGAGGCTCCGAACAAAAGCTTGCCACGCTCACATCGAAACTCCTATCGCCACAATTTTCGCACCGTTAGCGCCACAAGACTCGGCTGAAGACAGTGATGACTTTTATTTTTTCCTAGTGTCAGAAATGTGGACGCCAGGGCGAGTTAGAAATGCAGTGAATTTCAGGTTTCTTTGAAAATCTGCTTCTAAATTAACATTAGAGCGGATGAGGAAAAAAATGGACTTGGCCGCGCTTAGAGGTTGCTAGTTCAAATTCTGTAGAACTCACAGAGATTTTGAGCACATTGTGAGAGACAGGACAAGTTTGTCTACAAAATTGGAGAATATCACGTCTGTAGAGTGAAGATTGTGGCCGGGAGGAGTTTGGAAAGGAAAAAGTTCTGAGAAGCCCTCACACTCTAAGCGATGATGTCACGCACTCTAGCCTGAAAGTTCCGGCGCAATACACACCCATTATAATCTCATGATTTCTCCCAAAACGATCATGGTCATTGAACAGTGATTGATCAGAAACTATATGACCTATTGAAACGCAAATTGGCACACCAGGACACAAGACTTGTGTCTACGTTTTAGAGTTTAAATGGAGTTTCTAGGTGAAAGTATGCCTGCGCAGCAGGCTTTTGAAAAACGACAATGAAAGTTCCTTTTTTTTCGCTCGTCCCATTCATTTCAATGGGAAAATTTCGGTGGTTTTTCGCGACTTACGTCGCGAAAAATTAATATTCTGGACTTCTTTTAAGTAGCACACCGATCCCAATCAAGCCGCTCGTTTTGATGTAACATTCGCCTAGGTGCTCGTTTTTGTTTGGTAGGAGTAGCGAATCAAAAAAAGGTAAGAAGAGGAAGAATAATAATAACTAGAAAATTCCCCCGCCGGGAAATTTTGAGAGGGAGGCAGTGGGACGCCGCCCGGGGGTGTGGCCAACATCTGATGCCGAGTGGGGTGTGCCTTCAGAGTGGGCTCATGAGCGGACATGTCAAATGTGGAGTGGATAAAGCGTAGAGCGTACCTGCTATCACTTCTGAGTAAGACAGAGACAGATAGTCTCCATTTTAAAGTTTAAATGTAGTTTCTAGGTGAAAGTATGGCTGAGTTGTTGATGGACTACATTTCCCACTGACTGCTCCTTCCTGTCCACCAATCAGAGCAGACCACTCGTGTCTCCATTTTAAAGTTTAAATGGAGTTTCTAGGTGAAAGTATGCCCGAGCTGAAGGCGTTTGAATAAGCTGTCACTCAAGTACTACCTAGTACTACCGAGTACTACCTAGTACTACAGAGTACTACTGACACTCAGGTACTGAGAAATACTAGGTACTATGTATTGTCAAACAGTTGAGTGCTTCGCACTCAACTGTTTGCCAGTACATGTCACCGAGGTCAGCTGTCACTCAAGTACTACCTAGTACTACCTAGTACTACCTAGTACTACCTAGTACTACCGAGTACTACTGACACTCAGGTACTGAGAAATACTAGGTACTATGTATTGTCAAACAGTTGAGTGCTCCGCACTCAACTGTTTGCCAGTACATGTCACCGAGGTCAGCTGTCACTCAAGTACTACCTAGTACTACCTAGTACTACCTAGTACTACCGAGTACTACTGACACTCAGGTACTGAGAAATACTAGGTACTATGTATTGTCAAACAGTTGAGTGCTTCGCACTCAACTGTTTGCCAGTACATGTCACAGAGGTCAGCTGTCACCGAAGTACTACCTAGTACTACCTAGTACTACCTAGTACTACCGAGTACTACTGACACTCAGGTACTGAGAAATACTAGGTACTATGTATTGTCAAACAGTTGAGTGCTCCGCACTCAACTGTTTGCCAGTACATGTCACCGAGGTCAGCTGTCACTCAAGTACTACCTAGTACTACCTAGTACTACCTAGTACTACCGAGTACTACTGACACTCAGGTACTGAGAAATACTAGGTACTATGTATTGTCAAACAGTTGAGTGCTTCGCACTCAACTGTTTGCCAGTACATGTCACAGAGGTCAGCTGTCACCGAAGTACTACCTAGTACTACCTAGTACTACCTAGTAGTACCGAGTACTACTGACACTCAGGTACTGAGAAATACTAGGTACTATGTATTGTCAAACAGTTGAGTGCTTCGCACTCAACTGTTTTGCCAGTACATGTCACTGAGGTCAGCTGTCACTGAAGTACTACCTAGTACTACCTAGTACTACCTAGTACTACCGAGTACTACTGACACTCAGGTACTGAGAAATACTAAGTACTATGTATTGTCAAACAGTTGAGTGCTTCGCACTCAACTGTTTTGCCAGTACATGTCACTGAGGTCAGCTGTCACTGAAGTACTACCTAGTACTACCTAGTACTACCTAGTACTACCTAGTACTACCTAGTACTACTGACACTCAGGTACTGAGAACTACTAGGTACTATGTATTGTTTGAAAAACCACAACTCTGCCAATCAGAGCGCACCTCCTATCACTTCTGAGTGAGACAGAGACAGATAGTCTCCATTTTAAAGTTTAAATGGAGTTTCTAGGTGAAAGTATGCCCGAGCTGAAGGCGTTTGACTGAAGAAACTACATTACCCACTACTAAATGTACTTTGTAGTCCCACTGACTGCTCCTTCCTGTCCACCAATCAGAGCACACCTGCTGTCAGTTATGAAGATCAGAGCCACAGAGTGCCCGTCTCCATAGCAACGGCCCTTGGTGCATGTCTGTGACTGCAGCCTGTGTCTCTGCGTCTTTCTATCGCTCCATTTCACCTTTGTCGAGGCTCCGAACAAAAGCTTGCCACGCTCACATCGAAACTCCTATCGCCACAATTTTCGCACCGTTAGCGCCACAAGACTCGGCTGAAGACAGTGATGACTTTTATTTTTTCCTAGTGTCAGAAATGTGGACGCCAGGGCGAGTTAGAAATGCAGTGAATTTCAGGTTTCTTTGAAAATCTGCTTCTAAATTAACATTAGAGCGGATGAGGAAAAAAATGGACTTGGCCGCGCTTAGAGGTTGCTAGTTCAAATTCTGTAGAACTCACAGAGATTTTGAGCACATTGTGAGAGACAGGACAAGTTTGTCTACAAAATTGGAGAATATCACGTCTGTAGAGTGAAGATTGTGGCCGGGAGGAGTTTGGAAAGGAAAAAGTTCTGAGAAGCCCTCACACTCTAAGCGATGATGTCACGCACTCTAGCCTGAAAGTTCCGGCGCAATACACACCCATTATAATCTCATGATTTCTCCCAAAACGATCATGGTCATTGAACAGTGATTGATCAGAAACTATATGACCTATTGAAACGCAAATTGGCACACCAGGACACAAGACTTGTGTCTACGTTTTAGAGTTTAAATGGAGTTTCTAGGTGAAAGTATGACTGAGCAGCAGGCGTTTGAAAAGCTACCTTTTCTGCTTTTTTTCTTTCGCTCGTCCCATTCATTTCAATGGGAAAATTTCAGTGGTTTTTCGCGACTTACGTCGCGAAAAATAAATATTCTGGACTTCTTTTTAATAGCACACCGATCCCGATCAAGCCGCTCGTTTTGATGTAACATTCGCCTAGGTGCTCGTTTTTGTTAGGCAGTTATTCAGAATCAAAAAAAGGTAAGAAGAGGAATAAGAAGAAAAAACACGCAGGATAACAATAGGTGGCTGTGCTTCGCACAGCCACCTACTGTTTGTCTATGCAAACAGTAGGTGGCTGTGCTTAGCACTGCCTCCCTAATAAGAGGAAAAAACACGCAGGATAACAATAGGTGGCTGTGCTTCGCACAGCCACCTACTGTTTGTCTATGCAAACAGTAGGTGGCTGTGCTTAGCACTGCCTCCCTAACTAGAAAATTCCCCCGCCGGGAAATTTTGAGAGGGAGGCAGTGGGACGCCGCCCGGGGGTGTGGCCAACATCTGATGCCGAGTGGGGTGTGCCTTCAGAGTGGGCTCATGAGCGGACATGTCAAATGTGGAGTGGATAAAGCGTAGAGCGTACCTGCTATCACTTCTGAGTAAGACAGAGACAGATAGTCTCCATTTTAAAGTTTAAATGTAGTTTCTAGGTGAAAGTATGGCTGAGTTGTTGATGGACTACATTTCCCACTGACTGCTCCTTCCTGTCCACCAATCAGAGCAGACCACTCGTGTCTCCATTTTAAAGTTTAAATGGAGTTTCTAGGTGAAAGTATGCCCGAGCTGAAGGCGTTTGAATAAGCTGTCACTCAAGTACTACCTAGTACTACCGAGTACTACCTAGTACTACAGAGTACTACTGACACTCAGGTACTGAGAAATACTAGGTACTATGTATTGTCAAACAGTTGAGTGCTTCGCACTCAACTGTTTGCCAGTACATGTCACCGAGGTCAGCTGTCACTCAAGTACTACCTAGTACTACCTAGTACTACCTAGTACTACCTAGTACTACCGAGTACTACTGACACTCAGGTACTGAGAAATACTAGGTACTATGTATTGTCAAACAGTTGAGTGCTTCGCACTCAACTGTTTGCCAGTACATGTCACAGAGGTCAGCTGTCACTGAAGTACTACCTAGTACTACCTAGTACTACCTAGTACTACCGAGTACTACTGACACTCAGGTACTGAGAAATACTAGGTACTATGTATTGTCAAACAGTTGAGTGCTCCGCACTCAACTGTTTGCCAGTACATGTCACCGAGGTCAGCTGTCACTCAAGTACTACCTAGTACTACCTAGTACTACCTAGTACTACCGAGTACTACTGACAGTCAGGTACTGAGAAATACTAGGTACTATGTATTGTCAAACAGTTGAGTGCTTCGCACTCAACTGTTTGCCAGTACATGTCACAGAGGTCAGCTGTCACCGAAGTACTACCTAGTACTACCTAGTACTACCTAGTACTACCGAGTACTACTGACACTCAGGTACTGAGAAATACTAGGTACTATGTATTGTCAAACAGTTGCCAGTACATGTCACCGAAGTGAGCTGTCACTCAAGTACTACCTAGTACTACCTAGTACTACCTAGTACTACCTAGTACTACCGAGTACTACCGAGTACTACTGAGACTCAAGTACTGAGAACTACTAGGTACTATGTATTGTTTGAAAAACCACAACTCTGCCAATCAGAGCGCACCTGCTATCACTTCTGAGTGAGACAGAGACAGATAGTCTCCATTTTAAAGTTTAAATGTAGTTTCTAGGTGAAAGTATGGCTGAGTTGTTGATGGACTACATTTCCCACTGACTGCTCCTTCCTGTCCACCAATCAGAGCAGACCACTCGTGTCTCCATTTTAAAGTTTAAATGGAGTTTCTAGGTGAAAGTATGCCCGAGCTGAAGGCGTTTGAATAAGCTGTCACTCAAGTACTACCTAGTACTACCGAGTACTACCTAGTACTACAGAGTACTACTGACACTCAGGTACTGAGAAATACTAGGTACTATGTATTGTCAAACAGTTGAGTGCTTCACACTCAACTGTTTGCCAGTACATGTCACAGAGGTCAGCTGTCACTGAAGTACTACCTAGTACTACCTAGTACTACCTAGTACTACCGAGTACTACTGACACTCAGGTACTGAGAAATACTAGGTACTATGTATTGTCAAACAGTTGAGTGCTTCGCACTCAACTGTTTGCCAGTACATGTCACAGAGGTCAGCTGTCACTGAAGTACTACCTAGTACTACCTAGTACTACCTAGTACTACCTAGTACTACCGAGTACTACTGACACTCAGGTACTGAGAAATACTAGGTACTATGTATTGTCAAACAGTTGAGTGCTTCACACTCAACTGTTTGCCAGTACATGTCACCGAGGTCAGCTGTCACTCAAGTACTACCTAGTACTACCTAGTACTACCTAGTACTACCGAGTACTACTGACACTCAGGTACTGAGAAATACTAGGTACTATGTATTGTCAAACAGTTGAGTGCTTCGCACTCAACTGTTTGCCAGTACATGTCACAGAGGTCAGCTGTCACTCAAGTACTACCTAGTACTACCTAGTACTACCTAGTACTACCGAGTACTACTGACACTCAGGTACTGAGAAATACTAGGTACTATGTATTGTCAAACAGTTGAGTGCTTCGCACTCAACTGTTTGCCAGTACATGTCACAGAGGTCAGCTGTCACTGAAGTACTACCTAGTACTACCTAGTACTACCTAGTACTACCGAGTACTACTGACACTCAGGTACTGAGAAATACTAGGTACTATGTACTGGCAAACAGTTGAGTGCGAAGCACTCAACTGTTTGCCAGTACATGTCACCGAGGTCAGCTGTCACTCAAGTACTACCTAGTACTACCTAGTACTACCTAGTACTACCGAGTACTACTGACACTCAGGTACTGAGAAATACTAGGTACTATGTATTGTCAAACAGTTGAGTGCTTCGCACTCAACTGTTTGCCAGTACATGTCACCGAGGTCAGCTGTCACTCAAGTACTACCTAGTACTACCTAGTACTACCTAGTACTACCGAGTACTACTGACACTCAGGTACTGGGAAATACTAGGTACTATGTATTGTCAAACAGTTGAGTGCTTCGCACTCAACTGTTTGCCACTACATGTCACAGAGGTCAGCTGTCACTGAAGTACTACCTAGTACTACCTAGTACTACCTAGTACTACCTAGTACTACCGAGTACTACTGACACTCAGGTACTGAGAAATACTAGGTACTATGTATTGTCAAACAGTTGAGTGCTCCGCACTCAACTGTTTGCCAGTACATGTCACCGAGGTCAGCTGTCACTCAAGTACTACCTAGTACTACCTAGTACTACCTAGTACTACCGAGTACTACCGAGTACTACTGAGACTCAAGTACTGAGAACTACTAGGTACTATGTATTGTTTGAAAAACCACAACTCTGCCAATCAGAGCGCACCTGCTATCACTTCTGAGTGAGACAGAGACAGATAGTCTCCATTTTAAAGTTTAAATGTAGTTTCTAGGTGAAAGTATGGCTGAGTTGTTGATGGACTACATTTCCCACTGACTGCTCCTTCCTGTCCACCAATCAGAGCACGACACTCGTGTCTCCATTTTAAAGTTTAAATGGAGTTTCTAGGTGAAAGTATGCCCGAGCTGAAGGCGTTTGACTGAAGAAACTACATTACCCACTACTAAATGTAGTTTGTAGTCCCACTGACTGCTCCTTCCTGTCCACCAATCAGAGCACACCTGCTGTCAGTTATGAAGATCAAAGCCACAGAGTGCCCATCTCCATAGCAACGGCCCTTGGTGCATGTCTGTGACTGCAGCCTGTGTCTCTGCTTCTTTCGATCGCTCCATTCCCCCTTTGTCGAGGCTCCGAACAAAAGCTTGCCACGCTCACACCGAAACTCCTATCGCCACAATTTTCGCACCGTTAGCGCCACAAGACTCGGCTGAAGACAGTGATGACTTTTATTTTTTCCTAGTGTCAGAAATGTGGACGCCAGGGCGAGTTAGAAATGCGGTGAATTTCAGGTTTCTTTGAAAATCTGCTTCTAAATTAACATTAGAGCGGATGAGGAAAAAAATGGACTTGGCCGCGCTTAGAGGTTGCTAGTTCAAATTCTGTAGAACTCACAGAGATTTTGAGCACATTGTGAGAGACAGGACAAGTTTGTCTACAAAATTGGAGAATATCACGTCTGTAGAGTGAAGATTGTGGCCGGGAGGAGTTTGGAAAGGAAAAAGTTCTGAGAAGCCCTCACACTCTAAGCGATGATGTCACGCACTCTAGCCTGAAAGTTCCGGCGCAATACACACCCATTATAATCTCATGATTTCTCCCAAAACGATCATGGTCATTGAACAGTGATTGATCAGAAACTATATGACCTATTGAAACGCAAATTGGCACACGAGGACACAAGACTTGTGTCTACGTTTTAGAGTTTAAATGGAGTTTCTAGGTGAAAGTATGCCTGCGCAGCAGGCTTTTGAAAAACGACAATGAAAGTTCCTTTTTTTTCGCTCGTCCCATTCATTTCAATGGGGAAATTTCGGTGGTTTTTCGCGACTTACGTCGCGAAAAATAAATATTCTGGACTTCTTTTTAATAGCACACCGATCCCGATCAAGCCGCTCGTTTTGATGTAACATTCGCCTAGGTGCTCGTTTTTGTTAGGCAGTTATTCAGAATCAAAAAAAGGTAAGAAGAGGAAGAATAACTAGAAAATTCCCCCGCCGGGAAATTTTGAGAGGGAGGCAGTGGGACGCCGCCCGGGGGTTGGTGTGGAAAAGTTTAACGTTTAAACGGACTTTCTAGGTGAAAGGATGCCCGAGCAGAAGACGTTTGACTGAAAAAACTACATTTCCCACTCATAAATGTAGTTTTTAGTCCCACTGACTGCTCCTTCCTGTCCACCAATCAGAGCACACCACTCGTGTCTCCATTTTAAAGTTCAAACGGAGTTTCTAGGTGAAAGTATGCCCGAGCTGAAGGCGTTTGAATAAGCTGTCACTCAAGTACTACCTAGTACTACCGAGTACTACCTAGTACTACCGAGTACTACTGACACTCAGGTACTGAGAAATACTAGGTACTATGTATTGTCAAACAGTTGAGTGCTTCGCACTCAACTGTTTGCCAGTACATGTCACTGAGGTCAGCTGTCACTGAAGTACTACCTAGTACTACCTAGTACTACCTAGTACTACCGAGTACTACTGACACTCAGGTACTGAGAAATACTAAGTACTATGTATTGTCAAACAGTTGAGTGCTTCGCACTCAACTGTTTTGCCAGTACATGTCACTGAGGTCAGCTGTCACTGAAGTACTACCTAGTACTACCTAGTACTACCTAGTACTACTGACACTCAGGTACTGAGAAATACTAAGTACTATGTATTGTCAAAAAGTTGAGTGCTTCGCACTCAACTTTTTGCCAGTACATGTCACAGAGGTCAGCTGTCACTGAAGTACTACCTAGTACTACCTAGTACTACCTAGTACTACCTAGTACTACCGAGTACTACTGACACTCAGGTACTGAGAAATACTAGGTACTATGTATTGTCAAACAGTTGAGTGCTCCGCACTCAACTGTTTGCCAGTACATGTCACCGAGGTCAGCTGTCACTCAAGTACTACCTAGTACTACCTAGTACTACCTAGTACTACCGAGTACTACTGACACTCAGGTACTGAGAAATACTAGGTACTATGTATTGTCAAACAGTTGAGTGCTTCGCACTCAACTGTTTGCCAGTACATGTCACAGAGGTCAGCTGTCACTGAAGTACTACCTAGTACTACCTAGTACTACCTAGTACTACCGAGTACTACTGACACTCAGGTACTGAGAAATACTAGGTACTATGTATTGTCAAACAGTTGAGTGCTTCGCACTCAACTGTTTGCCAGTACATGTCACAGAGGTCAGCTGTCACTGAAGTACTACCTAGTACTACCTAGTACTACCGAGTACTACTGACACTCAGGTACTGAGAAATATTAGGTACTATGTATTGTCAAACAGTTGAGTGCTCCGCACTCAACTGTTTGCCAGTACATGTCACCGAGGTCAGCTGTCACTCAAGTACTACCTAGTACTACCTAGTACTACCTAGTACTACCGAGTACTACTGACACTCAGGTACTGAGAAATACTAGGTACTATGTATTGTCAAACAGTTGAGTGCTTCGCACTCAACTGTTTGCCAGTACATGTCACAGAGGTCAGCTGTCACTGAAGTACTACCTAGTACTACCTAGTACTACCGAGTACTACTGACACTCAGGTACTGAGAAATACTAGGTACTATGTATTGTCAAACAGTTGAGTGCTCCGCACTCAACTGTTTGCCAGTACATGTCACCGAGGTCAGCTGTCACTCAAGTACTACCTAGTACTACCTAGTACTACCTAGTACTACCTAGTACTACCGAGTACTACCGAGTACTACTGAGACTCAAGTACTGAGAACTACTAGGTACTATGTATTGTTTGAAAAACCACAACTCTGCCAATCAGAGCGCACCTGCTATCACTTCTGAGTGAGACAGAGACAGATAGTCTCCATTTTAAAGTTTAAATGTAGTTTCTAGGTGAAAGTATGGCTGAGTTGTTGATGGACTACATTTCCCACTGACTGCTCCTTCCTGTCCACCAATCAGAGCACGACACTCGTGTCTCCATTTTAAAGTTTAAATGGAGTTTCTAGGTGAAAGTATGCCCGAGCTGAAGGCGTTTGACTGAAGAAACTACATTACCCACTACTAAATGTAGTTTGTAGTCCCACTGACTGCTCCTTCCTGTCCACCAATCAGAGCACACCTGCTGTCAGTTATGAAGATCAGAGCCACAGAGTGCCCGTCTCCATAGCAACGGCCCTTGGTGCATGTGTGTGACTGCAGCCTGTGTCTCTGCCTCTTTCGATCGCTCCATTTCACCTTTGTCGAGGCTCCGAACAAAAGCTTGCCACGCTCACATCGAAACTCCTATCGCCACAATTTTCGCACCGTTAGCGCCACAAGACTCGGCTGAAGACAGTGATGACTTTTATTTTTTCCTAGTGTCAGAAATGTGGACGCCAGGGCGAGTTAGAAATGCGGTGAATTTCAGGTTTCTTTGAAAATCTGCTTCTAAATTAACATTAGAGCGGATGAGGAAAAAAATGGACTTGGCCGCGCTTAGAGGTTGCTAGTTCAAATTCTGTAGAACTCACAGAGATTTTGAGCACATTGTGAGAGACAGGACAAGTTTGTCTACAAAATTGGAGAATATCACGTCTGTAGAGTGAAGATTGTGGCCGGGAGGAGTTTGGAAAGGAAAATGTTCTGAGAAGCCCTCACACTCTAAGCGATGATGTCACGCACTCTAGCCTGAAAGTTCCGGCGCAATACACACCCATTATAATCTCATGATTTCTCCCAAAACGATCATGGTCATTGAACAGTGATTGATCAGAAACTATATGACCTATTGAAACGCAAATTGGCACACCAGGACACAACACTTGTGTCTACGTTTTAGAGTTTAAATGGAGTTTCTAGGTGAAAGTATGCCTGCGCAGCAGGCTTTTGAAAAACGACAATGAAAGTTCCTTTTTTTTCGCTCGTCCCATTCATTTCAATGGGAAAATTTCGGTGGTTTTTCGCGACTTACGTCGCGAAAAATTAATATTCTGGACTTCTTTTAAGTAGCACACCGATCCCAATCAAGCCCCACGTTATGATATAACATTCCCCTAAGTGCTCGTTTTTGTTTGGTAGGAGTAGCGAATCAAAAAAAGGTAAGAAGAGGAAGAATAATAATAATAAGAGGAAAAAACACGCAGGATAACAATAGGTGGCTGTGCTTCGCACAGCCACCTACTGTTTGTCTATGCAAACAGTAGGTGGCTGTGCTTAGCACTGCCTCCCTAACTAGAAAATTCCCCCGCCGGGAAATTTTGAGAGGGAGGCAGTGGGACGCCGCCCGGGGGTGTGGCCAACATCTGATGCCGAGTGGGGTGTGCCTTCAGAGTGGGCTCATGAGCGGACATGTCAAATGTGGAGTGGATAAAGCGTAGAGCGTACCTGCTATCACTTCTGAGTAAGACAGAGACAGATAGTCTCCATTTTAAAGTTTAAATGTAGTTAAAGGTGAAAGTATGGCTGAGTTGTTGATGGACTACATTTCCCACTGACTGCTCCTTCCTGTCCACCAATCAGAGCAGACCACTCGTGTCTCCATTTTAAAGTTTAAATGGAGTTTCTAGGTGAAAGTATGCCCGAGCTGAAGGCGTTTGAATAAGCTGTCACTCAAGTACTACCTAGTACTACCGAGTACTACCTAGTACTACAGAGTACTACTGACACTCAGGTACTGAGAAATACTAGGTACTATGTATTGTCAAACAGTTGAGTGCTTCGCACTCAACTGTTTGCCAGTACATGTCACCGAGGTCAGCTGTCACTCAAGTACTACCTAGTACTACCTAGTACTACCTAGTACTACCTAGTACTACCGAGTACTACTGACACTCAGGTACTGAGAAATACTAGGTACTATGTATTGTCAAACAGTTGAGTGCTTCGCACTCAACTGTTTGCCAGTACATGTCACAGAGGTCAGCTGTCACTGAAGTACTACCTAGTACTACCTAGTACTACCTAGTACTACCGAGTACTACTGACACTCAGGTACTGAGAAATACTAGGTACTATGTATTGTCAAACAGTTGAGTGCTCCGCACTCAACTGTTTGCCAGTACATGTCACCGAGGTCAGCTGTCACTCAAGTACTACCTAGTACTACCTAGTACTACCTAGTACTACCGAGTACTACTGACACTCAGGTACTGAGAAATACTAGGTACTATGTATTGTCAAACAGTTGAGTGCTTCGCACTCAACTGTTTGCCAGTACATGTCACAGAGGTCAGCTGTCACCGAAGTACTACCTAGTACTACCTAGTACTACCTAGTACTACCGAGTACTACTGACACTCAGGTACTGAGAAATACTAGGTACTATGTATTGTCAAACAGTTGCCAGTACATGTCACCGAAGTGAGCTGTCACTCAAGTACTACCTAGTACTACCTAGTACTACCTAGTACTACCTAGTACTACCGAGTACTACCGAGTACTACTGAGACTCAAGTACTGAGAACTACTAGGTACTATGTATTGTTTGAAAAACCACAACTCTGCCAATCAGAGCGCACCTGCTATCACTTCTGAGTGAGACAGAGACAGATAGTCTCCATTTTAAAGTTTAAATGTAGTTTCTAGGTGAAAGTATGGCTGAGTTGTTGATGGACTACATTTCCCACTGACTGCTCCTTCCTGTCCACCAATCAGAGCAGACCACTCGTGTCTCCATTTTAAAGTTTAAATGGAGTTTCTAGGTGAAAGTATGCCCGAGCTGAAGGCGTTTGAATAAGCTGTCACTCAAGTACTACCTAGTACTACCGAGTACTACCTAGTACTACAGAGTACTACTGACACTCAGGTACTGAGAAATACTAGGTACTATGTATTGTCAAACAGTTGAGTGCTTCGCACTCAACTGTTTGCCAGTACATGTCACCGAGGTCAGCTGTCACTCAAGTACTACCTAGTACTACCTAGTACTACCTAGTACTACCTAGTACTACCGAGTACTACTGACACTCAGGTACTGAGAAATACTAGGTACTATGTATTGTCAAACAGTTGAGTGCTCCGCACTCAACTGTTTGCCAGTACATGTCACCGAGGTCAGCTGTCACTCAAGTACTACCTAGTACTACCTAGTACTACCTAGTACTACCGAGTACTACTGACACTCAGGTACTGAGAAATACTAGGTACTATGTATTGTCAAACAGTTGAGTGCTCCGCACTCAACTGTTTGCCAGTACATGTCACCGAGGTCAGCTGTCACTCAAGTACTACCTAGTACTACCTAGTACTACCTAGTACTACCGAGTACTACTGACACTCAGGTACTGAGAAATACTAGGTACTATGTATTGTCAAACAGTTGAGTGCTCCGCACTCAACTGTTTGCCAGTACATGTCACCGAGGTCAGCTGTCACTCAAGTACTACCTAGTACTACCTAGTACTACCGAGTACTACTGACACTCAGGTACTGAGAAATACTAGGTACTATGTATTGTCAAACAGTTGAGTGCTTCACACTCAACTGTTTGCCAGTACATGTCACCGAGGTCAGCTGTCACTCAAGTACTACCTAGTACTACCTAGTACTACCTAGTACTACCGAGTACTACTGACACTCAGGTACTGAGAAATACTAGGTACTATGTATTGTCAAACAGTTGAGTGCTTCACACTCAACTGTTTGCCAGTACATGTCACCGAGGTCAGCTGTCACTCAAGTACTACCTAGTACTACCTAGTACTACCTAGTACTACCGAGTACTACTGACACTCAGGTACTGAGAAATACTAGGTACTATGTATTGTCAAACAGTTGAGTGCTTCGCACTCAACTGTTTTGCCAGTACATGTCACTGAGGTCAGCTGTCACTGAAGTACTACCTAGTACTACCTAGTACTACCTAGTACTACCTAGTACTACTGACACTCAGGTACTGAGAAATACTAAGTACTATGTATTGTCAAACAGTTGAGTGCTTCGCACTCAACTGTTTTGCCAGTACATGTCACTGAGGTCAGCTGTCACTGAAGTACTACCTAGTACTACCTAGTACTACCTAGTACTACCGAGTACTACTGACACTCAGGTACTGAGAAATACTAAGTACTATGTATTGTCAAACAGTTGAGTGCTTCGCACTCAACTGTTTTGCCAGTACATGTCACTGAGGTCAGCTGTCACTGAAGTACTACCTAGTACTACCTAGTACTACCTAGTACTACCTAGTACTACTGACACTCAGGTACTGAGAACTACTAGGTACTATGTATTGTTTGAAAAACCACAACTCTGCCAATCAGAGCGCACCTCCTATCACTTCTGAGTGAGACAGAGACAGATAGTCTCCATTTTAAAGTTTAAATGGAGTTTCTAGGTGAAAGTATGCCCGAGCTGAAGGCGTTTGACTGAAGAAACTACATTACCCACTACTAAATGTACTTTGTAGTCCCACTGACTGCTCCTTCCTGTCCACCAATCAGAGCACACCTGCTGTCAGTTATGAAGATCAGAGCCACAGAGTGCCCGTCTCCATAGCAACGGCCCTTGGTGCATGTGTGTGACTGCTGCAGCAGAGCCTGTGTCTCTGTGTCTTTCGATCGCTCCATTTCACCTTTGTCGAGGCTCCGAACAAAAGCTTGCCACGCTCACATCGAAACTCCTATCGCCACAATTTTCGCACCGTTAGCGCCACAAGACTCGGCTGAAGACAGTGATGACTTTTATTTTTTCCTAGTGTCAGAAATGTGGACGCCAGGGCGAGTTAGAAATGCAGTGAATTTCAGGTTTCTTTGAAAATCTGCTTCTAAATTAACATTAGAGCGGATGAGGAAAAAAATGGACTTGGCCGCGCTTAGAGGTTGCTAGTTCAAATTCTGTAGAACTCACAGAGATTTTGAGCACATTGTGAGAGACAGGACAAGTTTGTCTACAAAATTGGAGAATATCACGTCTGTAGAGTGAAGATTGTGGCCGGGAGGAGTTTGGAAAGGAAAAAGTTCTGAGAAGCCCTCACACTCTAAGCGATGATGTCACGCACTCTAGCCTGAAAGTTCCGGCGCAATACACACCCATTATAATCTCATGATTTGTCCCAAAACGATCATGGTCATTGAACAGTGCGTGATCAGAAACTATATGACCTATTGAAACGCAAATTGGCACACCAGGACACAAGACTTGTGTCTACATTTTAGAGTTTAAATGGAGTTTCTAGGTGAAAGTATGACTGAGCAGCAGGCGTTTGAAAAGCTACCTTTTCTGCTTTTTTTCTTTCGCTCGTCCCATTCATTTCAATGGGAAAATTTCAGTGGTTTTTTCGCGACTTACGTCGCGAAAAATAAATATTCTGGACTTCTTTTTAATAGCACACCGATCCCGATCAAGCCGCTCGTTTTGATGTAACATTCGCCTAGGTGCTCGTTTTTGTTAGGCAGTTATTCAGGATCAAAAAAAGGTAAGAAGAGGAAGAATAAGAAAAAACACGCAGGATAACAATAGGTGGCTGTGCTTCGCACAGCCACCTACTGTTTGTCTATGCAAACAGTAGGTGGCTGTGCTTAGCACTGCCTCCCTAATAAGAAGAAAAAACACGCAGGATATCAATAGGTGGCTGTGCTTCGCACAGCCACCTACTGTTTGTCTATGCAAACAGTAGGTGGCTGTGCTTAGCACTGCCTCCCTAACTAGAAAATTCCCCCGCCGGGAAATTTTGAGAGGGAGGCAGTGGGACGCCGCCCGGGGGTTGGTGTGGAAAAGTTTAACGTTGAAACGGACTTTCTAGGTGAAAGGATGCCCGAGCAGAAGACGTTTGACTGAAAAAACTACATTTCCCACTCATAAATGTAGTTTTAGTACATTCCTGTCCACCAATCAGAGCACACCACTCGTGTCTCCATTTTAAAGTTGAAATGGAGTTTCTAGGTGAAAGTATGCCCGAGCTGAAGGCGTTTAACTGAAAAAACTACATTTCCCACTCATAAATGTAGTTTTAGTACATTCCTGTCCACCAATCAGAGCACACCACTCGTGTCTCCATTTTAAAGTTTAAATGGAGTTTCTAGGTGAAAGTATGCCCGAGCTGAAGGCGTTTGAATAAGCTGTCACTCAAGTACTACCTAGTACTACCGAGTACTACCTAGTACTACAGAGTACTACTGACACTCAGGTACTGAGAAATACTAGGTACTATGTATTGTCAAACAGTTGAGTGCTTCGCACTCAACTTTTTGCCAGTACATGTCACAGAGGTCAGCTGTCACTGAAGTACTACCTAGTACTACCTAGTACTACCTAGTACTACCTAGTACTATCGAGTACTACTGACACTCAGGTACTGAGAAATACTAGGTACTATGTATTGTCAAACAGTTGAGTGCTCCGCACTCAACTGTTTGCCAGTACATGTCACCGAGGTCAGCTGTCACTCAAGTACTACCTAGTACTACCTAGTACTACCTAGTACTACCGAGTACTACTGACACTCAGGTACTGAGAAATACTAGGTACTATGTATTGTCAAACAGTTGAGTGCTTCGCACTCAACTGTTTGCCAGTACATGTCACAGAGGTCAGCTGTCACTGAAGTACTACCTAGTACTACCTAGTACTACCTAGTACTACCGAGTACTACTGACACTCAGGTACTGAGAAATAATAGGTACTATGTATTGTCAAACAGTTGAGTGCTCCGCACTCAACTGTTTGCCAGTACATGTCACCGAGGTCAGCTGTCACTCAAGTACTACCTAGTACTACCTAGTACTACCTAGTACTACCTAGTACTACCGAGTACTACTGACACTCAGGTACTGAGAAATACTAGGTACTATGTATTGTCAAACAGTTGAGTGCTTCGCACTCAACTGTTTGCCAGTACATGTCACAGAGGTCAGCTGTCACTGAAGTACTACCTAGTACTACCTAGTACTACCTAGTACTACCGAGTACTACTGACACTCAGGTACTGAGAAATACTAGGTACTATGTATTGTCAAACAGTTGAGTGCTTCGCACTCAACTGTTTGCCAGTACATGTCACAGAGGCCAGCTGTCACTGAAGTACTACCTAGTACTACCTAGTACTACCTAGTACTACCGAGTACTACTGACACTCAGGTACTGAGAAATACTAGGTACTATGTATTGTCAAACAGTTGAGTGCTTCGCACTCAACTGTTTGCCAGTACATGTCACCGAGGTCAGCTGTCACTCAAGTACTACCTAGTACTACCTAGTACTACCGAGTACTACTGACACTCAGGTACTGAGAAATACTAGGTACTATGTATTGTCAAACAGTTGAGTGCTTCGCACTCAACTGTTTGCCAGTACATGTCACCGAGGTCAGCTGTCACTCAAGTACTACCTAGTACTACCTAGTACTACCTAGTACTACCTAGTACTACCGAGTACTACTGACACTCAGGTACTGGGAAATACTAGGTACTATGTATTGTCAAACAGTTGAGTGCTTCGCACTCAACTGTTTGCCACTACATGTCACAGAGGTCAGCTGTCACTGAAGTACTACCTAGTACTACCTAGTACTACCTAGTACTACCTAGTACTACCGAGTACTACTGACACTCAGGTACTGAGAAATACTAGGTACTATGTATTGTTTGAAAAACCACAACTCTGCCAATCAGAGCGCACCTGCTATCACTTCTGAGTGAGACAGAGACAGATAGTCTCCATTTTAAAGTTTAAATGTAGTTTCTAGGTGAAAGTATGGCTGAGTTGTTGATGGACTACATTTCCCACTGACTGCTCCTTCCTGTCCACCAATCAGAGCACGACACTCGTGTCTCCATTTTAAAGTTTAAATGGAGTTTCTAGGTGAAAGTATGCCCGAGCTGAAGGCGTTTGACTGAAGAAACTACATTACCCACTACTAAATGTAGTTTGTAGTCCCACTGACTGCTCCTTCCTGTCCACCAATCAGAGCACACCTGCTGTCAGTTATGAAGATCAGAGCCACAGAGTGCCCGTCTCCATAGCAACGGCCCTTGGTGCATGTGTATGACTGCAGCCTGTGTCTCTGCCTCTTTCTATCGCTCCATTTCACCTTTGTCGAGGCTCCGAACAAAAGCTTGCCACGCTCACATCGAAACTCCTATCGCCACAATTTTCGCACCGTTAGCGCCACAAGACTCGGCTGAAGACAGTGATGACTTTTATTTTTTCCTAGTGTCAGAAATGTGGACGCCAGGGCGAGTTAGAAATGCAGTGAATTTCAGGTTTCTTTGAAAATCTGCTTCTAAATTAACATTAGAGCGGATGAGGAAAAAAATGGACTTGGCCGCGCTTAGAGGTTGCTAGTTCAAATTCTGTAGAACTCACAGAGATTTTGAGCACATTGTGAGAGACAGGACAAGTTTGTCTACAAAATTGGAGAATATCACGTCTGTAGAGTGAAGATTGTGGCCGGGAGGAGTTTGGAAAGGAAAAAGTTCTGAGAAGCCCTCACACTCTAAGCGATGATGTCACGCACTCTAGCCTGAAAGTTCCGGCGCAATACACACCCATTATAATCTCATGATTTCTCCCAAAACGATCATGGTCATTGAACAGTGATTGATCAGAAACTATATGACCTATTGAAACGCAAATTGGCACACCAGGACACAAGACTTGTGTCTACGTTTTAGAGTTTAAATGGAGTTTCTAGGTGAAAGTATGCCTGCGCAGCAGGCTTTTGAAAAACGACAATGAAAGTTCCTTTTTTTTTCGCTCGTCCCATTCATTTCAATGGGGAAATTTCGGTGGTTTTTCGCGACTTACGTCGCGAAAAATAAATATTCTGGACTTCTTTTTAATAGCACACCGATCCCGATCAAGCCGCTCGTTTTGATGTAACATTCGCCTAGGTGCTCGTTTTTGTTAGGCAGTTATTCAGAATCAAAAAAAGGTAAGAAGAGGAAGAATAATAAGAAGAAAAAACACGCAGGATATCAATAGGTGGCTGTGCTTCGCACAGCCACCTACTGTTTGTCTATGCAAACAGTAGGTGGCTGTGCTTAGCACTGCCTCCCTAACTAGAAAATTCCCCCGCCGGGAAATTTTGAGAGGGAGGCAGTGGGACGCCGCCCGGGGGTTGGTGTGGAAAAGTTTAACGTTTAAACGGACTTTCTAGGTGAAAGGATGCCCGAGCAGAAGACGTTTGACTGAACAAAACTACATTTCCCACTCATAAATGTAGTTTTAGTACATTCCTGTCCACCAATCAGAGCACACCACTCGTGTCTCCATTTTAAAGTTGAAATGGAGTTTCTAGGTGAAAGTATGCCCGAGCTGAAGGCGTTTAACTGAAAAAACTACATTTCCCACTCATAAATGTAGTTTTAGTACATTCCTGTCCACCAATCAGAGCACACCACTCGTGTCTCCATTTTAAAGTTTAAATGGAGTTTCTAGGTGAAAGTATGCCCGAGCTGAAGGCGTTTGAATAAGCTGTCACTCAAGTACTACCTAGTACTACCGAGTACTACCTAGTACTACAGAGTACTACTGACACTCAGGTACTGAGAAATACTAGGTACTATGTATTGTCAAACAGTTGAGTGCTTCGCACTCAACTTTTTGCCAGTACATGTCACAGAGGTCAGCTGTCACTGAAGTACTACCTAGTACTACCTAGTACTACCTAGTACTACCGAGTACTACTGACACTCAGGTACTGAGAAATACTAGGTACTATGTATTGTCAAACAGTTGAGTGCTTCGCACTCAACTGTTTGCCAGTACATGTCACCGAGGTCAGCTGTCACTCAAGTACTACCTAGTACTACCTAGTACTACCTAGTACTACCGAGTACTACTGACACTCAGGTACTGAGAAATAATAGGTACTATGTATTGTCAAACAGTTGAGTGCTTCGCACTCAACTGTTTGCCAGTACATGTCACAGAGGTCAGCTGTCACTGAAGTACTACCTAGTATACCTAGTACTACCTAGTACTACCTAGTACTACCGAGTACTACTGACACTCAGGTACTGAGAAATACTAGGTACTATGTATTGTCAAACAGTTGAGTGCTTCGCACTCAACTGTTTGCCAGTACATGTCACAGAGGTCAGCTGTCACTGAAGTACTACCTAGTACTACCTAGTACTACCTAGTACTACCGAGTACTACTGACACTCAGGTACTGAGAAATACTAGGTACTATGTATTGTCAAACAGTTGAGTGCTTCGCACTCAACTGTTTGCCAGTACATGTCACAGAGGCCAGCTGTCACTGAAGTACTACCTAGTACTACCTAGTACTACCGAGTACTACTGACACTCAGGTACTGAGAAATACTAGGTACTATGTATTGTCAAACAGTTGAGTGCTTCGCACTCAACTGTTTGCCAGTACATGTCACGAGGTCAGCTGTCACTCAAGTACTACCTAGTACTACCTAGTACTACCTAGTACTACCGAGTACTACTGACACTCAGGTACTGAGAAATACTAGGTACTATGTATTGTTTGAAAAACCACAACTCTGCCAATCAGAGCGCACCTGCTATCACTTCTGAGTGAGACAGAGACAGATAGTCTCCATTTTAAAGTTTAAAATGTAGTTTCTAGGTGAAAGTATGGCTGAGTTGTTGATGGACTACATTTCCCACTGACTGCTCCTTCCTGTCCACCAATCGGAGCACGACACTCGTGTCTCCATTTTAAAGTTTAAATGGAGTTTCTAGGTGAAAGTATGCCCGAGCTGAAGGCGTTTGACTGAAGAAACTACATTACCCACTACTAAATGTACTTTGTAGTCCCACTGACTGCTCCTTCCTGTCCACCAATCAGAGCACACCTGCTGTCAGTTATGAAGATCAGAGCCACAGAGTGCCCGT
>JARXKY010000108.1:0-21565 GCA_029853015.1 Chelidonichthys spinosus
TAGACATGCCTAAAATGTGCCTACAATTTCTATAGTGATATAATATCGGCATTATAATTATTATGACTATGATGATTTTTCATAATATTTTTGGTGCCCCCTCAGCACTTGGTGTCCTATGCACAGCGCGTGATACGCGTGTTGGGAACGGCGGCGCTTCTTCTGTCAGTGGGTTGTCAAGTGACAAACTTGCACTGCACCTCGCCTGGCGCATTAAAGGGGAGGAGAGGAGCTTATTTGATTGGTGAAGATCTGAATCGGCTATGTTAATCCCACTCCACGCCTTGTCTCCTCCTCGTCTCCCACTCTGACCTTCTCTCCTCCCTCTTTCCCACTTGCCGGGGTAGGAGTGACGGGAGACGTGCCTGCGCCAGACTGCACCGTGCACGAAAGCAAAGTGCGGACACACCCCAGGTGGAAGAGTCACAGAAAGCAGAGAAGTGGACGTCCTTATAGACAAGTTATTGAGACATTGACATTTTTGTTGTGGTATACCCACCGCTGTTGCTGGCTTTTGTTTCAATAATTTATTTGAGATGAGGAAAACACCATTGGGGGAACTGGGAATCCTTTCAAACCGGGAATCCTCGCGAACTGGGAATCCTCGCGAGACTTCCCTGACGGTAAGCGATTTGCGTCATTTCCTGTTTCTCTGTGATAGTCGCTACAGGCTGTGTTTTTCTCTCTAGCCTAACTCTTTTAATTTAACATAGTTTCCCTGTTCAGCGGCACATCACTCACTCTCTGAGTTGCCTCGCTAAATTTGCTGTTGTTTACACGCTATCTCTGCTAGCTACTTTAGCGCAACAGCTAGCCTAGCGGCTACGATGGCTTCCCTCTTTCCCTGTCCTCCTTCTCTTCTCTCCTGCCCGGTGTGTCTGATGTTCAGCTACTACTCTGCCTCTTTTACTGATAACGGTACATGTAATAAATGTAGCTCACTTTTTGCTTTGGAGGCGAGGATAAATGATTTGGAAGCGCGGCTCCGCACCAACAATCCTCCGTTGGCTGCCGCTGTAACCAGCCAGCTGACGCTAGCTTTACACGGTGCGGACCGACATAGCGTAGCAGCGAGCTGTCCCTCAGCAAACCCCGAGCAGCCGGGAGGCTGGGTGAATGTCCGAAGGATGGTATGAGGTTCTTCAGGTTTGCCCTGAGCCAGCTCTTAGTTAAGCTGCTACAGGCCTAGACTGCTGGGGGATTATAGTGACACACTGAGCCTCTCTCTCTCGCGCGCTCTCTCTGTGTATGTTCCCCTGGAGACCCTGTGCCCTCAGGTCTCCCTGGACCGTGGTGGAACCTGATCCGGACTGCACCGATGTTGTGGTCTTGTTTGCCTCTTACCGCCAGTGTTTTTTTTTTTTTAAACTTTATTTTTATTTTTATGGTTAATCATTTATACAATGAACAAATAACAAAAGAAAACAGAAATGGTAGCAGACAGGGTCGATACAGGTCCAGAATGATATACCTCAAAACATGCTTGTTTCAGAAGTGTTAATCCGGGGCTAAGCCAAAGAGATACATTCATTTGTACATCTTATTCAATAAAATTCTAAAATGAAATTTCCATACAGGGTAAAATGAACATTTTCAGTTTGTATTATTCATATAGGAAGTCCAGGGTTCCCAATACCTCTCAGATTTAGCACTGGCATATCTCAAACAAAATGTCAAATGTTCCATAGTGTAGATCTCCTCTATAATCCCTTTCCAGTCTGTTAACGATGGTGGCTCTCTAAGGAGCCATTTCCTAGTTATTGCTTTTTTGCAACCAACCAGTAAGATTTGTATCAAGTACCTGTCTCGTTTCTTCATGTTTGTTGGTAAGTTCCCCAAGTAGACAAGACTGAAAGAGCGTTCTATGTCCAAACTTAGGATTGAACTGATTTCTCCCGTCACATCTTCCCAAAATTGAGAAAGAGCTGGACATTCCCAAAATATGTGAAAATGTCCAGCAGACGTATTGCCACACATCCTCCAACAGTGACCAAGTTCAGGCCTGCTGGTCTGGGACCCTTTGATCTTCGGAGTGATAAAAAACCTTAAAATATTTTTCCAAGCAAACTCCCTCCACATACCCGAGCTTGATGTGGATGACAGTGTTTTACAGATGTTGAGCCAATCTTCCTCAGTTATCATTATATCAGCTTCTCTTTCCCACCTTGTTTTAATATACATTGTAGAGTGCCCTCTTTCTAGCTGCATGGACGTGTAAAGTCTAGAAACCAGTTTTCTGTTAGCATTGCCCTTCAATGCGTCCATAAGTATTCTAATCACGTTTAATCCCCTCTCCGTTGTCCATTTGATCCTTTTATCATAGTAATGTCTCAGTTGAAGGTATCTGAAAAAATCATGGTTTTCCAAGTTAAAGGTGTTTTGTAATTGTTGGAAGGTCATCAGTCCCTTGTTATTAATTATTGTTGAAAATGAAGTGATTCCTGAGTTACTCCAGTACCTAAATCTACCATCTAATTTAGCAGGTATGAATTCTGAGTCATGTATTATCCATCGTAGAATTCGTGCATTCTGTTCAAATTCTCTATCCTTGAGCATTTTTTTCCAGATGTTAAGAGGAACTATTATCCAAGGAAGTAGTTCATTCGAATACTTATTTAAAAGATGTATGTCTCCTAACATTGAGGCGAGAGGTACGTCTATTAGGTCTTGTTCTATAGTTTTCCATTTGGCCTCATATGAAGGGTCACACCAACATATCAAGTAACGAATTTGTGCTGCTCTATAATAATCTTCTAGATGGGGCGGACCCATCCCACCTCTGTCCTTTGGGATTTGTAAGGTCTGAAATTTTATTCTTGGCTTATTCCTGTCCCAAATAAAGGATGAGATCATCCTATTCCAATCATTAAACTGCTTAGGAGGTATGTCGACTGGCAATGATTGAAAAAGAAAGAGCAGCCTGGGCAATATATTCATCTTTACTGCTTCTATTCTGTTATATAGGCTCATTGGTAGGAGTGACCACCTATTCAGGTCCATTTTGATGTCCGCTGTAATGGGGTCATAATTATTGTTATAGATGGTGGATAAGTCTTTAGGAATCTGAACACCTAAATATTTAATCATGTTGTTCTTCCATTTAAAGTGACATTTTCTGGAAACGGTTTCTGTTGGATTGTAGTTAAAGGTAAGGATCTGTGTTTTATTTAGGTTTAGTCTGTAGCCAGAGTATGAGCCAATTTCTTCTAGGATAGCTAGCATTTTAGGTAGACTCGTCTCAGGGCAGGTGAGCGTCAGGAGGATATCATCTGCATAGGCACAAATTTTATGTTGAGTCTCTCCAATAGAAACTCCCATTACATCATCCTCCTCTCTGACCGCCTGGAGTAGAGGCTCAATGAACAAGGCAAAGAGAGTAGGGCTAAGGGGGCACCCCTGTCTACATCCTCTTTCAAGGGAGACTGGCTTGGAAAGATTCCCATTTATTTTAATTCGGGCTGTAGGTGAGCAATATAGAGACTTCAGACATCCTATAACCTGTGAGTTAAAACCAAACCGTGTGAGGACCAGATATAAATAATCCCAACGGACTGAGTCAAATGCCTTCTCGGCGTCTAGGCTTATTACTACTGATTCCTTATCATTTTTCCCCATATTGTGAACAAGGTGTAATGCCCGTCTCACATTGTCTTGTGTTTGTCTACGTTTCACAAATCCTGTTTGGTCTGGATCAATTAGTTCCGGGACTATGTTTTCTAAGCGTTTACTCATTATAGATGCAAACAGTCTATAGTCTATATTCAGTACCGAGATGGGCCTATAAGAGCCACATTCAGTCCTGTCTTTACCGGGTTTGGGAATTACAGAGATCACCGCCTGTCTCCAAGATATTGGGGTCTCCCCTCCTTGCAGGACCTGGTTGAAGCAGTTCTTTAGCAGTGGTATTAGAATTTCCCTAAAAGTCTTATACCATTCTGCAGGGTATCCGTCAGCACCTGGCATTTTGTTCGCTTTCAAATCTGATATGGCCTTGGAAATTTCTTTTCCCGTTATTGCCGCGGTTAGTAATTTATTCTGTTCTGTGCCCACTGATGGTAAGTCTAAAGATGATAGGAAGGCCGCTACGTCTGTCAATTCTGCCGCTTGGGGCTGTGCGTATAAATCACTGTAGTACATTTCAAAACATTTTTCTATGTTCTCCGCCTCACATTGCATTTGCTTGGATACTGGGTCTTTAATTTTTTGTATACATCGATCAGCTTGTAGCTTTTTTAATCTCCATGCAAGTAGTTTTTTAGATTTAGGTCCATTCTCATAAAAATTTTGTTTCATTAATTTTGCTCTCCATTCTACTTGAGTTTCCAATAGGTTGTTCAGGATTTTTCTTGTGTAAGTTATTTCTTCTAAAACCTTGCTATCGTTGTTCTCTACATGTTCATCCTCCAATATTCTTATCCTCTCGTTTAATATTCTTATTTGTTCATCTTTTTCTTTCTTTTTCCGGGATGACCACATTATAAGTTTACCCCTCAGGACTGCTTTAGCAGCATCCCACAATATGCTGGGGCACACTGATCCATTGTCATTGTTACCCATATAGTCTTTTAGTTCTTCTTTCACATAGTTTTGACACTGTGTGTCATTCAAAAGAGCTGTGTGGAGCCTCCACAACGTTTCCTTGGGTTTATTATCGAGATGAAACCTTAGGTATACCCCAGCATGGTCAGAAATATCTCTCACTCCAATGTCACTATTTATGATTCTATGTCTGTCCGTGCCGAACATGAAGAAATAATCAATTCTCGAATATACTAAGTGGGGGTGGGAGAAAAAGGTAAAGCGTTTCTCAGTAGGATGTAATTCCCTCCAAACATCAACTAAGCCAACTTCCTTCATTAGTTTACGAATGTATATTGCTTCAGAGCTGATCTTCTTCGATTTATTTGAGGAGTCCAGGGAGGGATGTAGTTGGATGTTCCAGTCCCCTCCACAAATTAACACACCTGACACGTCTATGGATAGCATGTCAAAAATTTTCCTGATTAAATGCTTAGTGCTTCCAGGTGGTCTGTATACATTTAAAAGTGTTATTTCCTTGTCATCAATAAAACCCTTAACCAGTATGTAGCGGCCCTCCTTATCCCCAATCTGGGAGGAGAAACGGAAATTTAATCTATTCGAAATTAGAATGGCCACCCCTCTGCTATTCTTCCCCTCATAAGAAGAATAGTATGTGTTTTTAAAGCCCAGTTTCTTTAATTTTTCATGCTCGATATTAGAGAGGTGCGTTTCTTGCCAGAAAACCACGTCCAGTTTTTCCCTTTTCATTTTAGCAACTGCTTTACTCCGTTTTATGGGGTTTCGCAGCCCATGGACATTCAGAGAAATAATTTTGTATGTCTGATAAGGCATGAGTTCACAAAAAAACTAAGTCTGAATCACCCATTCAAACACCGTATGACCCGAACAGTAAAACATCTGTCTGCTAAGGAACAAAGAACTTAACATATAAACACACATAACAAAAAAAAGTGACTTCCAAGTCTGAAGTATAAACTCAACTTCAAGGTTAGGAGGCAGAGTCCCACTCCCTGTGGGGG
This sequence comes from Chelidonichthys spinosus, assembly GCA_029853015.1. Classification (NCBI taxonomy): domain Eukaryota; kingdom Metazoa; phylum Chordata; class Actinopteri; order Perciformes; family Triglidae; genus Chelidonichthys; species Chelidonichthys spinosus. The sequence continues at coordinate 5,562 of JARXKY010000108.1, forward strand.
CCCTCCTTCTTGTGGACCCGAGTCTCCAACAAGAGGGTGTCAGAGCTAAACGCATGTGTGGTGGTTGCTCCCAGGTCTTTGGTCGATTTTAATGTGCATTCATGTCAAAAGGAAAACGCATCATCACTTGTGTTGTTTATAACAGAATACTCACGGCTCTTTATTCAACTCCTGTTTATCACACCCCTAGGGGTTTTGGAGAAGGGAAAGATTCATTAAACTCCTTCGCTGTGACGGAATGATCTTAATTTCTCCCGTACGCTCGTCATGCGAGCTTCGTGACCTCGGCGCGATCCCGTGCCCGCCGTCCTCCAGGATCGAAGACTCTTTCCCGGCGAGGGCGCCGCGTCTGCGGGGGTCTCCTCTTCTCCTCCAGCAGCGTCGGTGATCACTCCCCTTTTCCGTAGCTCCTCTCTCGCGTGTGATGCGCTGTTGTAGACGATCGGCCCGGTGTCAAAAAAAAACACGAAGTTTCGCGGGATACAGCGTCTGGAAGCGCAGCCCTTTTTCTTTGAGTGTCTTTTTGATGGCGGAGTAGGTCTTTCTTTTCATGACGATCTCTGTGGGGTAATCCTGGTCAAAGAATACTCTCTTCCCCTCGTAGAGTATCTCCTTCATTTTCCAAGCGGAGCGCAGTACCATGTCCTTGGTTTTGAAGTCTTGGATGTAGATCACCATGGACCTGGGGTTAGCGCCGGGTGGAGGTTTGGTGCCGAGGGAGCGGTGACACCGCTGAATGTTGAGGGCGATGTTTGGGAGGGACAGCTGAGTTTGGATAAACTTCTCAATAAAGTCCTGTATATTATCGCCTTCTGCCCCTTCTGGAATTCCGTGAATGCGTATATTATTTCTCCGTGAGCGGGCCTCCAGGTCGGTGAGCTGAGCCAGAACTTTCTCCTGCACCCGCAGCGCGTGAGCGAGAGCCTCTCTGTTCTCGGTGCACGCCTCCTCCATGTCCGCCACCCTCTGCTCAGTCTCCGAGACTCTTTCCGTGACTTCTTTTATGTCGGCGACGACTTTATTCAGCTTTCCACCCATCTCTTGTCGGAAGTCCCCCAGTTCTTTCCTCAACACGTCCATAGTTTCGGTGAAGTCTTTCTTTACCTCTGCCCGTGAAGTTTGTATCTCTGCGATGATGTTAGCTTGAATAGCCTCCATGGCCTCGCGCTCAGACTCGTTACGGGTGTTGTCGTCTGTATCCGATTTTTCGTGTTCCACGTCCGCGTCTTGTTGCGTTTTCCCCTTATTCTTTTTACCCATCCCCCGTCTTCAAGTGCAAAACGACTTTTCTCTGTTTTAAACTCATAAATTTGTCGGGGGAAGATCGACCCCTGGGAGCGTCTAAGTTATGCGACCGTTCAGCTCTGCGCCATACCCGGAAGTCTTACCGCCAGTGTTTTAAATTAAAGTAATTGACTAAAATCGGCATCTCTACTGTTACTAACTTGACTACTCCCAGGATCACTCCCGGGAGTCTGGCTATGCTTTCTGGTCCAGCAGAGTCCACTGAGGTCCTGACTGATGCAGACTGCTAACTGGCCTGATGCTGGAAACACCACATTGTAGCTCCACCTGCCCGCTGTGTGATTGCTCAACTACTCCTGCTTTTTCTACGGCGACGTGGTTGGGATGGATCCATCTTGGCGTGGCTGTGCCTGCTGCCATGGACTACTACTGTTGATACTATTGCTTCTGTTAATACTACCAACACCAAATGCAGTTAGAACCCAAGGGCCTGGGCTGCATGAGATTTCTGCCTAAAAGCCTATTAAGGCAGTTTTTTACTCGCCACTGTCGCTGTAACGCTTGCCCCTAGGTGTTGTTGGGACTTTGAAATTGTGTTGACAATTGAAATTTTGAGCGTATTCTAGTCCTGCTCAATGTGTTAAGTGTCCTGAGATGACTTCTGTTGTGATTTGACACTATAAATAAAATTGAATTGAATTGAACCATTGAATGCATCTACTTAAATGCCCTACTTTTACGAGATAATATCACTGTAGTGTGAACTCTTGACATTTTCCATAATGGAGCGGGGTCGCCAACTTTCTGCAGAGTCAATCACTACAGACCTCCAAACTTCATGTGACCTTCAGATTACCCCTATAACAGTGTGTAGAGAGCTTCTTGGAATGGGTTTCCACGGCCGAGCAACTGCATCCAAGCCATACATCAGCAAGTGCAATGCAAAGCGTTAGATGCAGTGGTTTAAAGCACTCCGCCACTGGACTCTAGAGCAGTAGCGCGTTCTCTGGAGTGAAGAATCACGCTTCTCCATCTTGCAATCTGATGGACAAGTCTGGGTTTGGCGGTTGCCAGGAGAACAGTACTTGTCTGACTGAACAGTTTGACAGTTGCTTGGTGTTTGGTGGAGGGGGGATTATGGTGTGGGGTTGTTTTTCAGGAGCTGGGCTTGGCCCCTTATTTCCAGTGAAAGAAACACTGAATGCTTCAGCACACCAAGAGATGTTGGACAATTCCATGCTCCGAACTTTGTGGAACAGTTTGGGGATGGCCCCTTCCTGTTCAAACATGACTGTGCACCAGTGCACAAAGCCATGTCCATAAAGACATGGATGAGAGAGTTTGGTGTGGATGAGCTTAACTGGCCTGCACATAGTCCTGACCTCAACCCGACGGAACACCTTTGGGATCAATTTGAGTGGAGACTGAGACCCAGGCCTTCCCGTCCAACATCAGTGTGTGACCGCACAAATGTGCCTCTGGAATTATGGTCAAAAGTCCCATAAACACACTCCTAAACCTTCCTAGAAGAGTTGAGGCTGTTATTGCTGCAATGTGTGGACATACATCATATTAAACCCTATGGATTAAGAATGGGAGGTCACTTAAATTCATATGCGAGTCAAGGCAGGTGAGCGAATACTTTTGGCAATATAGTGTATATATACACACGGACACATTTACAATCTGAGTATATATAAATACACAAACTTTGAGGTCTGCTGACTGATTAACATGATGAAATGTCAAAAGGTTGGCAGGCAGATGTGTTGTAATGAGAGGAATAAGGGTCCACACACACACACTAAAGTTGACATAACAATAGATCAATCAACAGAGCAGTCTCTCACTTTTTTCCCCCCTTGATTTAATTTGCCTGTTCCTCATCTTTCTGTCATCATTAGGACTCTCGTTAGCAGAAGTCTCCATAGTCACTGGACGTCCTGCGGTCCAATAAAATGTAACAAGCCTTTATGACACAATACAGACCTCGGCACAACAGACAGTTCCCCATAATACAAACTAATGGACAGAGAGCAGGAAACACACTTCACAGATACAAGATGCCTGTTTGTGCCTCAGTAGTGTCTTATGATCCACTACGATATGATGGTTCTGTGTGTGTGTGTGTGTGTGTGTGTCACTTACAAAATGGACCCAAATGCAGGTTTGAAGAAAAGAGAAGTTTTATTTAAATAAGGAAAACTAAAAAACTAATTCCAAAATCAGGGAGGCCTTAATGGACGGTAGAAGTTGATCAAATGGCTGAGGCCGCTCGGGAGGACGGGCAGGAGGGTGACCAAGCGGATGGGGCCCCTAGGGAGGCTGGGCAGGAGGATGAGGCCAGGCAGGAGGTCGATCTAGTGGATAATATTAGATGTTGATGTGCAGGCGGCTCCTCTGCCGTCAGTGTATGAATGTGTGTGAACGGGTAAAAGTGACTGAATGTAGTGGGAAGCACCTTGACTAGCTAGTTAGCTAGAAAAGCGCTATATAAATGTAGTTCCATTTATCAGGTCCATTTATTTAAATAAGAGGCCAAAAAAGAGTTCCAAACTCAGAGAGGCCACAAGGTTAAAACCACTACACACAAAACGGAACAAGATAATCATCAGAAAAACAGAACTTACAAACGGAAATCCAAAACACACTGGGAGACACACAGGCTAACAAGATGGGCAGAACAGATCAGGTAGTGGGTAGACATCCACAGATACAACAGATGAATGAGCAAAGATAGAAAAGAAACAAACTGAATACACGAGGGCTGATGAGGAGATGAGAGACCAGTGGGAAAACACAAGGGCAAGCTGAGGTGATTGGGGAGAACAAGAGGCAAGGCTGATGAGACAATCAGATACAGCTGGGAGACAGAAAAAAAGGAGGGAAACTGGACAGGAAGTAGACAGGAAGTAAAGCATGCGACAACACAAGACAGAAGGACTAAACAATAAAACAGGAAACCAACACCACAAGAGACAGGATACAAAACCATCGTATGTGGAAAAAATGTCCCTCAAAGAGACACATACCAACCAGGAAGAGACTATAAATGACCACAAAGATACACAAAAAGACTACAAAAATATTACTGCAAAGAGACAAAAAATGACTACAAAAGAAACAGAAAAGAGACAGAAAATGACTACAAAGTGACAAAAAGTGACGTGACAACTACAAAGATTCTCAAAATAACTACAAAGATCAATAATTACAACAAAGACTAAATTACTACAAAGACATAAAATTACTAGAGTCACGAAAAATAAACAGACTAAATCTACTATAAAGACACTCAAAATGCCAACAAAATTAGTTTTAAATCTGTCTTTCTGCTGTGTAGGTGAGGGAGATGGGGTCTTGTCTCGGTCCAGCGGCCTGTTGTCTCATTCTCTGCCTAGAATCACAACTAGAGACAAACGAGGACACACTGCAGGATGTCTCAGTGACAAACCTGTCACTCATCTTTTCAATATGAGGAATTAAGAGTTAGTGGTGGGCGCTCTTCTTAAACCCTTTTTCTTTCTCCCTCTTACAGGCCGGGGTCTAGGAACATCAAGTCGGACGTCCTGTCTCAACTGTTCAACCCCGAGCCTGTTGCCAAGGAACCAGAGACCATCCTTCCACTGACCCGTGTGGTTGGAGTGGTAACTTGGCAAATAGAAGAAGAGGTGAAGTTGGTTTGTCCCTGTCGAGTTGCGCCCATAGGTGATCCACTGGGCTCACACCTTGCTGCTTTCATGCAATCCGGGAGTTTTGAGAACAATGTTCGCCATCACTCGGCGGTTCTGGTGGCCGTCCATGGAGCCGAAGGTCCGGGAGTAAGTGGAGGCATGTTCGGTCTGCGCTCGCAACAAGACCGGGTCTGGCATGGGCCCTTTGCAACCACTTCCTAACCCCTCCAGACCGTGGTCCGACATTTCCATGGATTTTGTCACGGTGCTCCCGGTCCTCCAAGGAAATACTACGGTTCTCACTGTGGTGGACGATTCTCCAAAATGGTTCGGTTTATTGCTCTGCCAAAGCTGTCATGATGAACAGCGTTTTCAGGATTCATGATTTTCCGAGAGACATTGGGCCCTAGTTTCGTAGACCAGGCGCAGTCAGCTTTCAGCGCACCTGCGCCGCGCCAACGGGGTGTGTCCGCCTGGACTTTGCAAGTTTCGTGCACCGCGCAGGCTCGCGCAGGCACACCTCCCGTCTCGCCCACCGGCGCAAGTGGGAAAGAGGGAGGAGAAGAAGGCGTGAGTGGGAGACAAGGAGGAGACGAGGCGGGGACTGGGATTAATACAGCCGATTCAGATCTTCACCAATCAAATGAGCTCCTCTCCTCACCTTTAATACGTTAGGGGAGGTTCAGTGCAAGTTCCGTCATTTGACAACCTGATGACAGAAGCAGCGCCGCTGCTCCCACCACACACATCACGCGCTGTGCGCGTGTATCATAATAATAACAATGGCGATATTATAAAAAAACAGGAGTGAGAGAGGGAGATGTTTTGGTCCGAGAGGCTGAGTTTCCGTTACGCGTGCCATCCGCCTTTGATCTGACGTCAGATGTGACGGGACAATCTATATAGATATAAATTCACGTGTTGATTTAATTATTGCATTAAATAGTGTTTGTTGTGATTATTTATTGCATTTAAATGTGCCTGGAACTGTGGAAACCTGCCTGTGAGGTCTCGGTGACGTGTGCACACTACGCGCCGTCAGCCAAACTTCCACTCCGCCAGCTGTGATTCGCCTTGAATGAATGGACTTCATTCGCGCCTTGCGCCGAAAGTGGACCAGGTTGGAGCTGGCGAGCTTTCAGCGCAGTCTCGGCGAGGCTTTTAGCCACGAAACTTCCGACTTTTTCGGAAGATGGCAAATGACTCTGTTGTCCTGACATTAGTCGGGAGTTGGTGGTTTATTAGTGCTTTCACGATTCTCAGTTTTCAGCTCTAGTATTTCATAGCCTGTTTTCGTTCTCACGCTGTCTTTGGAAGTGCTGAAATAAAGAACCGTTCTAACTCTACACCTGAGTCCTCTCTCTGTCCAAGTCGGACAAAAACAACTAGACCGATGGGGACAAAAAAAAATTACATTTTAATTAAACATTGTATGCAGAAACATACAATGTTTAATTAAACAGTTTTTCCTGGAGACTTTGCTGGACAAAGGTCATGTTTTTTCATGTAATTTTATAAAACATGTTGGAAGTTGACTTTTCCTTGAAATAATATGACTCCCCTAATGCTGCTTGGGTCCTTTGATAATTTGAAAATAAAGCAAAAACATGGTACAACATGTACCATGGAGCGATAGAAAATTACTTTTCCAACTCTTTCATTTGGGCTTCCCATACCTGAGGAAACCTCCAGATTCCGACTGTGTGCTTCACTTCAGGCTTTGCTATTGCCATGTTATCTTTAATCAGTTGCATGAGGCATAACTTCTTTTAAAAACAGATGAGATTTCCACCAGCATCGGTTCTGCAGTGATATTTTCAGTGACACTAATACATCTGTAAAAACAAACTAGATGTCACGTTCGGGTGTGTTGTAGGACTGACCGGCTTCAGGTCCAGCAGCTCCACCTTCCTGTTTGCTGTATTTACATTTCATTTGTGGTTTTAGTTTAATTTTTGTCATTGTCACATTTGTAACATGATTGAAATACATAAAAACCCCATTAAATTATTATCAATGTCCACACACATTTATCAACACAATTCCAATTACGATGGGGCAATTGCTCTGTCAGTTAGCATTGTGCTAGCTGTCCTGCGCTTTAAAACCGTACTCCTTAAAACGGAGGTCTTGGAGTTTAACACTGCGCAGCTGCGCACAAAGTTGAACGTGGTTGCTGTATAACGACATACAGGATCAGCTGATTCCTAGTTAAACTCGGGTTAAACTGCTTGGAAACCGGACGTACTCTAATTTCTAGTTATACCCCAGCAGATGCAGTCTTAACTTAATGGTGGATACATTTTGTGCTATAATTACCAACAAAAACTTAATGGGAATGTAAAGTGAACTTTAATATAATAAACCGCAAATAATTTTGAAATATACTATAAAATAGTCTAGGCTACTTTTTGTGGAAATATGAGTCTGGAATCTGAATCTGCCCTCACCTACGTCAATCACTCAATCAATTACTTGTCATTGTTTTCTCTTGGTGTGCATTCAAACATGATTAATAAATTCATTGAAGACAAATTAACATGCAAGTAATTAGGGTCATTTCATGAATAGTATGATCCTGCGTATATTTATTTTTTTACATACAGGGCCCTGGATCGCCAGGCTCGGCACAACACACCCAGGAGGACTGAATGAGAGGTGACCACTGCCTGCACTGCGACGAGGGATGGGTCGTGCTCGGGAAGAAGAGCCGCAGATGGACTGTGCATCGGACTCCGCCGCTGTCCACCACCCCCTTCTTCCCCTAAACCCACGTTAGTTTCGAGATTAGACTAACACGCACGAAATAAAACCTCTAGTGTCTGATGTGAATTTCTCTGAAGACACAGCAATTGAGGTCAAGGTAAAACGCATCTGCAGGTTAAACCACAGATATATATGACACAGCAATGGAGCTTAAGATGTCACGTGACTTCTTGCGTCACTGACGAGTTTAAAACTGAGATAAACTCTAAAAAGTGGCTAAGCTAGTGTCAGAGCAATAGCCCCTATATGTCTGCATGAAAGTAATTGATAAATATGCAAATAGGCATATCGTTTGTTTTCATGAACCGCCGAGGTGTGCGGCACTTGTTGCTCTCGCAAGGAATTGTGGTCGGCGTGATCTCCTTTCGTAAAGGAAGATCCGTTGTGTCCTATGCTAAAGGAGATTGAGGAAGAAGGATTATTGGAGCTCTTTTCCTTTGTGGTAATTAATATACCCGTTAATAAATGATACCGCAAAGTGAAGAGGCATATTAAGTATAGATTCACATGGATAATGTCATTTAACCATAAGACTTAATACAGGGTTCGTACAGGTGCTTGAAATGTAAAATCTTTGAAAATGCTGTAATTTTAATGCTGTGTTTTTCAAGGTCTGAAAAGTGCTTGAATTTGAGTTTAAATGCTTGGCTTATAAAGTGATTAAATTGAATAGTAAAATATATACGAACCCTGGAAATAACCCTGACTTAATTCAATATTTTATTCTTGCCTCTCTTTTAAACATTTTAGTGACATGGCATCCGTCGATTGCATCAGCCCTGCAAACCCCGATGATGTGGTGGACAGTGGAGATAGCATCCCACACCCCCCACCTTCCAGATAATGTCCAACTCAGAGCCAGAAGAGTCCAGGGTCCTTATTGTGGCATCCCATCCAGTCCAGCAGCACCACCAGGGACTCCTGCTCAGTCAATACTGTATATACTGTATGTTCTCTGTAAATAGGTATTTCTGATGATCTTTTGTAAATAGTTCTACATGTTAAGAACACCCACTTGTCAATAGTTATTGTAACTTTGTAAATATTTGTTAATTACACAAAAAATAAATTATTTTCTTTTCACTGAAAAGCAGTTCAAAAGTTGACTTTAGTTGTAAATAAGAAATGGAACAGATAATGTTACAAGGTTATAAGATTTTAATTTAACTATATACAATATTTGGAAAAGAAAATGGAACAATACAATATTTTTAATTAGGGAGGCAGTGCTAAGCACAGCCACCTACTGTTTGCATAGACAAACAGTAGGTGGCTGTGCGAAGCACAGCCACCTATTGTTATCCTGCGTGTTTTTAGGGAGGCAGTGCTAAGCACAGCCACCTACTGTTTGCATAGACAAACAGTAGGTGGCTGTGCGAAGCACAGCCACCTATTGATATCCTGCGTGTTTTTTCCTCTTATTATTAGGGAGGCAGTGCTAAGCACAGCCACCTACTGTTTGCATAGACAAACAGTAGGTGGCTGTGCGAAGCACAGCCACCTATTGATATCCTGCGTGTTTTTAGGGAGGCAGTGCTAAGCACAGCCACCTACTGTTTGCATAGACAAACAGTAGGTGGCTGTGCGAAGCACAGCCACCTATTGTTATCCTGCGTGTTTTTTCCTCTTATTAGGGAGGCAGTGCTAAGCACAGCCACCTACTGTTTGCATAGACAAACAGTAGGTGGCTGTGCGAAGCACAGCCACCTATTGATATCCTGCGTGTTTTTTCTTCTTATTCCTCTTCTTACCTTTTTTTGATTCTGAATAACTGCCTAACAAAAACGAGCACCTAGGCGAATGTTACATCAAAACGAGCGGCTTGATCGGGATCGGTGTGCTATTAAAAAGAAGTCCAGAATATTTATTTTTCGCGACGTAAGTCGCGAAAAACCACTGAAATTTTCCCATTGAAATGAATGGGACGAGCGAAAGAAAAAAAGCAGAAAAGGTAGCTTTTCAAACGCCTGCTGCTCAGTCATACTTTCACCTAGAAACTCCATTTAAACTCTAAAATGTAGACACAAGTCTTGTGTCCTGGTGTGCCAATTTGCGTTTCAATAGGTCATATAGTTTCTGATCAATCACTGTTCAATGACCATGATCGTTTTGGGAGAAATCATGAGATTATAATGGGTGTGTATTGCGCCGGAACTTTCAGGCTAGAGTGCGTGACATCATCGCTTAGAGTGTGAGGGCTTCTCAAAACTTTTTCCTTTCCAAACTCCTCCCGGCCACAATCTTCACTCTACAGACGTGATATTCTCCAATTTTGTAGACAAACTTGTCCTGTCTCTCACAATGTGCTCAAAATCTCTGTGAGTTCTACAGAATTTGAACTAGCAACCTCTAAGCGCGGCCAAGTCCATTTTTTTCCTCATCCGCTCTAATGTTAATTTAGAAGCAGATTTTCAAAGAAACCTGAAATTCACCGCATTTCTAACTCGCCCTGGCGTCCACATTTCTGACACTAGGAAAAAATAAAAGTCATCACTGTCTTCAGCCGAGTCTTGTGGCGCTAACGGTGCGAAAATTGTGGCGATAGGAGTTTCGATGTGAGCGTGGCAAGCTTTTGTTCGGAGCCTCGACAAAGGGGGAATGGAGCGATCGAAAGAAGCAGAGACACAGGCTGCAGTCACAGACATGCACCAAGGGCCGTTGCTATGGAGATGGGCACTCTGTGGCTTTGATCTTCATAACTGACAGCAGGTGTGCTCTGATTGGTGGACAGGAAGGAGCAGTCAGTGGGACTACAAACTACATTTAGTAGTGGGTAATGTAGTTTCTTCAGTCAAACGCCTTCAGCTCGGGCATACTTTCACCTAGAAACTCCATTTAAACTTTAAAATGGAGACACGAGTGTCGTGCTCTGATTGGTGGACAGGAAGGAGCAGTCAGTGGGAAATGTAGTCCATCAACAACTCAGCCATACTTTCACCTAGAAACTACATTTAAACTTTAAAATGGAGACTATCTGTCTCTGTCTCACTCAGAAGTGATAGCAGGTGCGCTCTGATTGGCAGAGTTGTGGTTTTTCAAACAATACATAGTACCTAGTAGTTCTCAGTACTTGAGTCTCAGTAGTACTCGGTAGTACTCGGTAGTACTAGGTAGTACTAGGTAGTACTAGGTAGTACTTGAGTGACAGCTCACTTCGGTGACATGTACTGGCAACTGTTTGACAATACATAGTACCTAGTATTTCTCAGTACCTGAGTGTCAGTAGTACTCGGTAGTACTAGGTAGTACTAGGTAGTACTAGGTAGTACTTCAGTGACAGCTGACCTCTGTGACATGTACTGGCAAACAGTTGAGTGCGAAGCACTCAATTGTTTGACAATACATAGTACCTAGTATTTCTCAGTACCTGAGTGTCAGTAGTACTCGGTAGTACTAGGTAGTACTAGGTAGTACTAGGTAGTACTTGAGTGACAGCTGACCTCGGTGACATGTACTGGCAAACAGTTGAGTACTCCGCACTCAACTGTTTGACAATACATAGTACCTAGTATTTCTCAGTACCTCAGTGTCAGTAGTACTCGGTAGTACTAGGTAGTACTAGGTAGTACTAGGTAGTACTTGAGTGACAGCTGACCTCGGTGACATGTACTGGCAAACAGTTGAGTGCGGAGCACTCAACTGTTTGACAATACATAGTACCTAGTATTTCTCAGTACCTGAGTGTCAGTAGTACTCGGTAGTACTAGGTAGTACTAGGTAGTACTAGGTAGTACTTCAGTGACAGCTGACCTCTGTGACATGTACTGGCAAACAGTTGAGTGCGAAGCACTCAACTGTTTGACAATACATAGTACCTAGTATTTCTCAGTACCTGAGTGTCAGTAGTACTCGGTAGTACTAGGTAGTACTAGGTAGTACTAGGTAGTACTTGAGTGACAGCTGACCTCGGTGACATGTACTGGCAAACAGTTGAGTGCGGAGCACTCAACTGTTTGACAATACATAGTACCTAGTATTTCTCAGTACCTGAGTGTCAGTAGTACTCGGTAGTACTAGGTAGTACTAGGTAGTACTAGGTAGTACTAGGTAGTACTTGAGTGACAGCTGACCTCGGTGACATGTACTGGCAAACAGTTGAGTGCGGAGCACTCAACTGTTTGACAATACATAGTACCTAGTATTTCTCAGTACCTGAGTGTCAGTAGTACTCTGTAGTACTAGGTAGTACTCGGTAGTACTAGGTAGTACTTGAGTGACAGCTTATTCAAACGCCTTCAGCTCGGGCATACTTTCACCTAGAAACTCCATTTCAACTTTAAAATGGAGACACGAGTGGTGTGCTCTGATTGGTGGACAGGAATGTACTAAAACTACATTTATGAGTGGGAAATGTAGTTTTTTCAGTCAAACGTCTTCTGCTCGGGCATCCTTTCACCTAGAAAGTCCGTTTAAACGTTAAACTTTTCCACACCAACCCCCGGGCGGCGTCCCACTGCCTCCCTCTCAAAATTTCCCGGCGGGGGAATTTTCTAGTTAGGGAGGCAGTGCTAAGCACAGCCACCTACTGTTTGCATAGACAAACAGTAGGTGGCTGTGCGAAGCACAGCCACCTATTGATATCCTGCGTGTTTTTTCTTCTTATTATTCTTCCTCTTCTTACCTTTTTTTGATTCTGAATAACTGCCTAACAAAAACGAGCACCTAGGCGAATGTTACATCAAAACGAGCGGCTTGATCGGGATCGGTGTGCTATTAAAAAGAAGTCCAGAATATTTATTTTTCGCGACGTAAGTCGCGAAAAACCACCGAAATTTCCCCATTGAAATGAATGGGACGAGCGAAAAAAAAGGAACTTTCATTGTCGTTTTTCAAAAGCCTGCTGCGCAGGCATACTTTCACCTAGAAACTCCATTTAAACTCTAAAACGTAGACACAAGTCTTGTGTCCTCGTGTGCCAATTTGCGTTTCAATAGGTCATATAGTTTCTGATCAATCACTGTTCAATGACCATGATCGTTTTGGGAGAAATCATGAGATTATAATGGGTGTGTATTGCGCCGGAACTTTCAGGCTAGAGTGCGTGACATCATCGCTTAGAGTGTGAGGGCTTCTCAGAACTTTTTCCTTTCCAAACTCCTCCCGGCCACAATCTTCACTCTACAGACGTGATATTCTCCAATTTTGTAGACAAACTTGTCCTGTCTCTCACAATGTGCTCAAAATCTCTGTGAGTTCTACAGAATTTGAACTAGCAACCTCTAAGCGCGGCCAAGTCCATTTTTTTCCTCATCCGCTCTAATGTTAATTTAGAAGCAGATTTTCAAAGAAACCTGAAATTCACTGCATTTCTAACTCGCCCTGGCGTCCACATTTCTGACACTAGGAAAAAATAAAAGTCATCAGTGTGTTCAGCCGAGTCTTGTGGCGCTAACGGTGCGAAAATTGTGGCGATAGGAGTTTCGGTGTGAGCGTGGCAAGCTTTTGTTCGGAGCCTCGACAAAGGGGGAATGGAGCGATCGAAAGAGGCAGAGACACAGGCTGCAGTCACAGACATGCACCAAGGGCCGTTGCTATGGAGATGGGCACTCTGTGGCTTTGATCTTCATAACTGACAGCAGGTGTGCTCTGATTGGTGGACAGGAAGGAGCAGTCAGTGGGACTACAAACTACATTTAAAATGGAGACACGAGTGTCGTGCTCTGATTGGTGGACAGGAAGGAGCAGTCAGTGGGAAATGTAGTCCATCAACAACTCAGCCATACTTTCACCTAGAAACTACATTTAAACTTTAAAATGGAGACTATCTGTCTCTGTCTCACTCAGAAGTGATAGCAGGTGCGCTCTGATTGGCAGAGTTGTGGTTTTTCAAACAATACATAGTACCTAGTAGTTCTCAGTACTTGAGTCTCAGTAGTACTCGGTAGTACTCGGTAGTACTCGGTAGTACTAGGTAGTACTAGGTAGTACTTCAGTGACAGCTGACCTCAGTGACATGTACTGGCAAAACAGTTGAGTGCGAAGCACTCAACTGTTTGACAATACATAGTACTTAGTATTTCCCAGTACCTGAGTGTCAGTAGTACTAGGTAGTACTAGGTAGTACTAGGTAGTACTAGGTAGTACTTCAGTGACAGCTGACCTCAGTGACATGTACTGGCAAAACAGTTGAGTGCGAAGCACTCAACTGTTTGACAATACATAGTACTTAGTATTTCTCAGTACCTGAGTGTCAGTAGTACTAGGTAGTACTAGGTAGTACTAGGTAGTACTTCAGTGACAGCTGACCTCAGTGACATGTACTGGCAAAACAGTTGAGTGCGAAGCACTCAACTGTTTGACAATACATAGTACTTAGTATTTCTCAGTACCTGAGTGTCAGTAGTACTCGGTAGTACTAGGTAGTACTAGGTAGTACTAGGTAGTACTTCAGTGACAGCTGACCTCAGTGACATGTACTGGCAAAACAGTTGAGTGCGAAGCACTCAACTGTTTGACAATACATAGTACTTAGTATTTCTCAGTACCTGAGTGTCAGTAGTACTAGGTAGTACTAGGTAGTACTAGGTAGTACTAGGTAGTACTTCAGTGACAGCTGACCTCAGTGACATGTACTGGCAAAACAGTTGAGTGCGAAGCACTCAACTGTTTGACAATACATAGTACCTAGTATTTCTCAGTACCTGAGTGTCAGTAGTACTCGGTAGTACTAGGTAGTACTAGGTAGTACTTCAGTGACAGCTGACCTCTGTGACATGTACTGGCAAACAGTTGAGTGCGAAGCACTCAACTGTTTGACAATACATAGTACCTAGTATTTCTCAGTACCTGAGTGTCAGTAGTACTCGGTAGTACTAGGTAGTACTAGGTAGTACTAGGTAGTACTAGGTAGTACTTGAGTGACAGCTGACCTCGGTGACATGTACTGGCAAACAGTTGAGTGCGGAGCACTCAACTGTTTGACAATACATAGTACCTAGTATTTCTCAGTACCTGAGTGTCAGTAGTACTCGGTAGTACTAGGTAGTACTAGGTAGTACTAGGTAGTACTTCAGTGACGGCTGACCTCTGTGACATGTACTGGCAAACAGTTGAGTGCGAAGCACTCAACTGTTTGACAATACATAGTACCTAGTATTTCTCAGTACCTGAGTGTCAGTAGTACTCGGTAGTACTAGGTAGTACTAGGTAGTACTAGGTAGTACTTTAGTGACAGCTGACCTCGGTGACATGTACTGGCAAACAGTTGAGTGCGGAGCACTCAACTGTTTGACAATACATAGTACCTAGTATTTCTCAGTACCTGAGTGTCAGTAGTACTCGGTAGTACTAGGTAGTACTTTGTAGTACTAGGTAGTACTCGGTAGTACTAGGTAGTACTTGAGTGACAGCTTCTTCAAACGCCTTCAGCTCGGGCATACTTTCACCTAGAAACTCCATTTCAACTTTAAAATGGAGACACGAGTGGTGTGCTCTGATTGGTGGACAGGAATGTACTAAAACTACATTTATGAGTGGGAAATGTAGTTTTTTCAGTCAAACGTCTTCTGCTCGGGCATCCTTTCACCTAGAAAGTCCGTTTCAACGTTAAACTTTTCCACACCAACCCCCGGGCGGCGTCCCACTGCCTCCCTCTCAAAATTTCCCGGCGGGGGAATTTTCTAGTTATTATTATTCTTCCTCTTCTTACCTTTTTTTGATTCGCTACTCCTACCAAACAAAAACGAGCACTTAGGGGAATGTTATATCATAACGTGGGGCTTGATTGGGATCGGTGTGCTACTTAAAAGAAGTCCAGAATATTAATTTTTCGCGACGTAAGTCGCGAAAAACCACCGAAATTTCCCCATTGAAATGAATGGGACGAGCGAAAAAAAAGGAACTTTCATTGTCGTTTTTCAAAAGCCTGCTGCGCAGGCATACTTTCACCTAGAAACTCCATTTAAACTCTAAAACGTAGACACAAGTCTTGTGTCCTGGTGTGCCAATTTGCGTTTCAATAGGTCATATAGTTTCTGATCAATCACTGTTCAATGACCATGATCGTTTTGGGAGAAATCATGAGATTATAATGGGTGTGTATTGCGCCGGAACTTTCAGGCTAGAGTGCGTGACATCATCGCTTAGAGTGTGAGGGCTTCTCAGAACTTTTTCCTTTCCAAACTCCTCCCGGCCACAATCTTCACTCTACAGACGTGATATTCTCCAATTTTGTAGACAAACTTGTCCTGTCTCTCACAATGTGCTCAAAATCTCTGTGAGTTCTACAGAATTTGAACTAGCAACCTCTAAGCGCGGCCAAGTCCATTTTTTTCCTCATCCGCTCTAATGTTAATTTAGAAGCAGATTTTCAAAGAAACC
>JARXKY010000109.1:0-10799 GCA_029853015.1 Chelidonichthys spinosus
TTGGCTTCTCCCGCTTTCCCTTTCGGCCATGTGTATTTTTCTTGTTACTATGTGAAAATGATGTGTGATGATGATTTAACTGACATGCCCGAAATAAACAAATAAATAAATAAATAAATAAATAAACAGCTGTCAATGAATGTGAATGTGTTCTAGTGGAATGTGGTCAGGACAGGCGATGCGATGTGGTCGATCGGAGATCAAATTATTTTAACTTTCTGCGATGTGAGTGAAGCGAGTACCAATCACAATGTAGAATAGAGATGATCGACAGTTGACGTCAACAGAGAGTTCCACAGATAGTTGCCGTTTGAAGTCGCCGCCGGCGGCAGTGAATTTTTTTTTGCCAGCGAGTCGAATTCAGCGAGAAAGCGAGTGGCGAGTAGTGGCGTATGTGAACGGGGCTATACGCACACGCACTGTCGAACTCGCCGGCTGGGGGGGGGACAAACTAACTTTTGTTCAGTAACATGATTTGACTCGTGAGAGGTGGCACTGGAGCCCTAGCAGTAGCTACCTCCTGTTGGGAAGATACTTTTATTCTTTTGCTTTTTTTCGCGTGCTTTCTTCAAACCACCGCTGATGCGGGGAGAGACCGGAGAGACAGTAGAGAAGCGCAGGTCCGGCAAGGTGGGCGAAACCAAATCTCAGAGCGGGAGGGGGCACAGACAAACGTCACTATTTTTTACTGGTAAATTGAGAAAATCTACCACACTGTTGTGATTATAATGCTTAACATTCAATATCAATAATTATGATATCAAATTGGGTGGGTTGTGGTGGCTGGTTTGGATTATTGGGTGGGTTGCAACCCACCCATCCCCCCATAAATTACGCCTATGGTTACACCCCTACCATTTATAGAATAAAGCAACAATGTTTTTATTTGCACACATACCTACAAATAGCAAAACCAGAGAACGAGATCATTTTGCAGTGGTCTCATTTTTTCCAGAGCTGTATATGTGTATAGAGATGGATGGATGTATAATTTATATGACGTTTCTTCTCTCATCCAAGAAGCTTCTTCTGCTCTCACTGACTAGTGGGGAGTTCAGATATTCAACCTCTGACTGTGAGAGTCATGTGACTCCTAGACCCACCCAGCCCTCAAGAGAAACTTGAGTCGTTCGCACTTTGGTCCCCCACCAAAGTGTGAGTGGGTCCCGAGCCATCAAGTGACCTATTCACACAGGAGGGCTGGGTGGGTCCCGGAGTCACATGACTCTCACTGTCTCAAAGTTAAATGCCTAAATTCCCCTCTAGTTAGTTAGAACTGAAGAAGCCACTTGGACAAGAGAGGAAACCTCTTCAGAAACCTAAAGCAAGTCCATTTACCTACGATAACACTCATTTAGCGTGTGTGTGTGTGTGTGTGTGTGTGTGTGTGTGTGTGTGCCTGCGTGCGCGTGTGTGTGATGCTCCCACTCGCTGCATTACGGGCAGGACGTTGTCCAGGAGTCTGCTGTATCTTTAAGTGAATGAGCCGTTAGTCAGTCAGGTTAATGTCAACCAAGCAAGCAGCTTCCTAAACCCAACTATGTGGAAACTAACTTCCTGTAAAGACGGAACTATATTTTGAAAAGACACTTTGCATGTAAGGAGTGAATATTGACTCTCCGTCACTGACACGGCAGTAAAAGAGGAGGTGGAAGTGAAGGTAAAATGATCAAAAGCAGAAGGGAAAAGTTTAATATGGAAGGAAATAATCAATTAATGGAATCAGTATTGGAAGAGCCAGGAAAAAGGGAGACATTTATATAAATAACAAGGAGTAGTAGGAGAGATGGGATGTTCTGGAGATAATAGAACAGAACAGGTAATGATGAGCAGATTAAGAATAGGACAGAGTAAACTGAACAGCACACTTGAATACATTGCAACGCTTGACAACGCCTCGTTAAGGTCTTAAGGGTGATGGCTATTGTTGGTTTTATTTATAGGAGGCCAAATTGTCATCTTATGGGTGTTGAATGATCGGGCGGTTGGGCTAAGATGCTAGCGGTAGCTTTCACTTGTTGTCATAGCAACAGCAAACATCGGGTGTTAGTGGAACCAAGCAACTTGTTCATATTGATTATACGTTTATAAAGTCTCTGAATATTGCCCCCCTCCCCCGTTTGTTTGTTTTTCTCCTACAGTGGCCCTAATACGCCATCGTATGTTTTAAATATGAACTACATGTTTTTAAAGTTAATCTGTGGGGGCATACAGGTGCAATTCCTGAGTCTGCATCTCGTATTTACCATCACTTCGATGGCACGTGAAGGCAGCATCAGTCCTCCGGTTGTTTTGCATGAACAGAGCCTTTAAGTGTGGCGGTGACATCACAGTTCCTTCTGTGATGTCCAGCAGCGCTCTGCAG
The DNA here is from genome assembly GCA_029853015.1 of Chelidonichthys spinosus. Lineage (NCBI taxonomy): Eukaryota > Metazoa > Chordata > Actinopteri > Perciformes > Triglidae > Chelidonichthys > Chelidonichthys spinosus. Next base: position 2,366 of record JARXKY010000109.1, read on the forward strand.
AGCGGAGGCAGCTGCGCCGCGACACCACCGTGGCGATGCAGAGGAAGCGGGCCGAGAGCGGGGTGAAGAGGTGTCTGCACCCAAAGGAGGGGGAGCTGCCGCCGGACCTGGCCGTGCAGAACTGACGTCTCCTCCTCCCCATCCTCCCTGCTCCGTAACCTCCAACATTCTGCATGTCGACTCTTTTTGCATCCTGACCCAAAGCCCGCCACATCCATCAAATATTGGAGCAGTGTACAGTTACATTATAAATGTGCTTAATATGAGACTGGAAGCCTGGCAAAAGTGATGACAGAGCCAGCAGAGTTTATGGGGGAACTGGAGGGGGGGTGCTACACTTCTGCAATGTCACAGTCTCATGCCGAAAAGCGCCCTAAATAATAAAATACATTTATTTCCTCACTTGCGCGTGCTTATTGACCGTCATACACCATGTGCGTAATCGCCACGAGGGACCTGGGGACACGCCCCCCTCCAATATATACAAAAGAAATTCTGTAGATGCAGGTTCATTCTCAGGAAACTGCACCATTTTCAGGAACTTGTGTAGGATTACACACCGGAGTGGGGGCAGAAGATTGCCAACCAGGTTACATGAGGTATATGTGTATATGGGAACAGCAGTGGGAAGCTACAGAATGATTTAAAAACATGATAATAATAATGGTGGACCCGCCCTTTAACGTCAAGCTGAAATGAAAAACGTAATTTTAACTGCACGTACTTAAATCAGCGAGTACCAACGAGAGAGAGAAGGTGGTGAGCTAATCTTTTGAGTCATCAAAAAAAGTCCACAGTCTTCTGAATGTTTTAAACGTTTAATCACGTTTGGAAGTTAAAGTATGGCGAACTTTTGTGGTGCTGAAGTCAATGAAAAACCAATGTAAACATTTAAAGGCAGTGGTTACTATGGCAACCTGAAAGTTCTTTTCTTTTTTTCATTTTGGAATGTACAATGTGCTTTGATGTCTTTGATGTCTTTGATGACTGGTGACATCACGTGACACCTGAGCGTATAAATACGATCAGCGAACAGAGCTCAGCGTGGAGTTATTGGAGTTTGGAGAGAGAGAGACGTTTTGAGAGATAGTGAATTGAGAGTGAATAGATAGTGAATTTTTGAACCTTGAACAACTTTGTGAGAGTGTTATGCAGATACTGCTGGAGTCCTTAACCGCTGTATTATGAGGGAATATTGTATGCGTCGATCTTCTGTCACCCGCGTCTGTCTCCAGCCCAGGCAGCCCAAGATGGGGCTAAATACGCGGCGGGGCGGAGTCTATAAAAGACGGCCGTCTCCGGGGCTGGCGGGGCCTGTTTTTACGGCTCTCACGGTACCGTCTCTCTGCGAGTGCGGGCTGCTGTCTCTGCCGGTTATCGTCGTTGCTGGGCGCAATGGCGCTGCGTTGGCGCCACGCGCCGCCATTGTCCTTTGTTTTGGCCTAGCTTTCTTTTGAAACTTTAGCTAAACTTCTTAGTGCGTAGTCCTTGCGGGCTGCCCACTGTCAACCCTCCTTAGTTAATGTTTGTCATTGCTGAGCAGGTGGTGATCGGTGACGGGTCTTTTTGGCACGGTTTTTTGTTAGGTTCAGGGAGTGTAGGGAATATAGTTTCCCGGAAGACTCACCTAACTCCATTGTGTTTTCTGTTCAGGGTTGGGAGCCAGGAGGTTTGCTTTTGAGTTAGGTAGTCTTAGGTTTATTTTCTGTTTTGTTTTACACAGCATACACCCCCTACAACTACATAAATCACCACCTTGTTCATCTTTTTTTTGTTTTGCTTCTGGAAAACGGTAATAAATCCCTAAACCGTCACCCTCCGTCTTGACTCTTATTATGTTATGTTGCACCATTATTCTTTCTGTGGACACGTAACATAATAATGGGGGCTCGTCCGGTCGTCTGAACCATAGCTGTGACTTTTTTTTTGACCATATGGCGTTTTTCAAGTGAGATAGTTGGAAGTACGATTAGCGTGACAGTGATATTTTTTTTTGCCACCTGCGCGTTAAGTATTTCTTTAACTTATTTGTTGTTGTTGTTGTTGTGCAACGCATTATGTTTGATCTTGAAGCTTTTGTGCAGGCTCCTACTTTGGAGGCCTTGTCGTCCATTACTAGAGATGATCTTGTGCGCCTTGCTGGCCACTTTAAAATTGAAGTTCGTGGTTCGCCGGTCAAAGCAGATCTCCTGGGAAAGCTAGTGGCTGATCTACACGACATGGGGGTATTGGTAAAAGAAAGTCCTGAAACTCCTGCTCGGCCATCTACTGGTTAACCGGACTTTACACCTACTAAAACTGCCTTAGAATGGAAGCGTTTAGAGCTTTGTGAAAAAGAGTGTTATAAGAATTTTGTATAACCTCATGTCTTAAAGTTTCTTTGTTCAGGTTACAGCTTTATGTGTTGAACTGTTGATTACATTAGTCTCCCCATGGCTGACCTAAATGTTATCAGAGGCCTGGAAGTCATGATGTCTAGTTCTGCATGAAGATTCACTGTCAATGACGCATCATCTCCTGTGCCTTTAAAAAACTCAAGTCACAACAGTGATTTGAGCACTTCCTCTGTAGCATCCTCACACGTTGTTGCATTGTAACTGCTCCTCTTGTACAAGATTAAAGTCAGACGTCGACTTTACTTATGTCTCCGATCTCCTCCTTGGGTGAATTTATTCGTTTACGGAAAAATTATTTTAACATTTTGGCGCCCAACGTGGGGCCCAATATCTGTTCCTCTTACATTTACATTTACATTTAGGTCATTTAGCAGACGCTTTTGTCCAAAGCGACTTACAATAAGTACATTTGTCAAAAGAAGGAAAGAAAGAAACCACGACGTATCATTGCCGATGCAGTAAGAGCTAAAAATAGAACAAGTGTTAGGTCCTCATCTGAGTAAAGTAGTACTTCAAGAGCAACAGTGCTAAGATCAGAGTGCTATAGGTAAGGTTTTTTTTTTTTTTTGGGGGGGGGGGGTGTCGAGGGAGGGTGCTAGTGGGTCATGCTATGTAGAGTCAAGGTGAAGTCTGAACAGGTGAGTCTTGAGCCTTTTTCGGAAGATGGCAAATGACTCTGCTGTCCTGACATTGGTCGGGAGTTCGTTCCACCACTGAGGCGCCAGAACGGAGAAGAGTCTGGACTTTGCTGAGCGACATTTGTTTGATTTCAGCGTTGGTGGTACCAGCCGGCCAGCTGAAGTAGAGGAGCGAAGTGCTCGCTTCGGGGCATGAGGTTTGACCAGTGTTTGAAGGTAGAAGGGTGCCGTTCCATTGATGGCCCTGAAGGCCAGTGTCATCGTCTTGAATTGGATGCGTGCTGCAACAGGGAGCCAGTGGAGGTCACGGAGGAGGGGGGTCACGTGGGAGAATTTGGGTAGATTGAAGATGAGGCGTGCTGCGGCATTCTGGATACGCTGTAATGGTTTGATCGCAGAGGCCGGGAGTCCGGCCAGGAGAGAGTTGCAGTAGTCAAGGCGGGAGATGACCAGTGCTTGGACCAAGAGCTGCGTTGCATCCTTTGTGATGAAGGTCCGAATCCTGCGGATATTGTAGAGGGCGAATCTGCAGGATCGGGCCACAGCAGTGATGTTGGGGGTGCAGGATAGTTGGTCATCGAGGATTACACCCAGGTTCCTCGCAGTTGAGGAAGGTAATACTGTGATGCCCTCGACAGTGACCGACAGGTCCATGCGAGGGCAGTCTTTCCCTGGGATGAAGAGGAGTTCGGTTTTGTTCAGGTTGAGCTTGAGGTGATGTGCAGTTGTCCAGACAGAGATGTCAGCCAGACAGTTCGAGATGCGAGTTGCAATGTGAGCGTCAGAGGACGGGGGAAAAGAGAGGAACAGCTGGGTGTCATCTGCGTAGCAATGGTAGGAGAATCCATGCGATGTGTTAACAGAACCTAGTGATCTGGTGTATAGTGCGAACAGAAGCGGTCCTAATACTGAGCCTTGAGGGACGCCCGTGTCCAGAGAGCAGGATTTGGACATAGAGCCATTCCATGTGATCTGGAAGGTGCGGTTTGTCAGGTATGATGTAAACCAGGTGAGAGCACAGTCAGTTATGCCAAGTTCAGCCAGAGTGGAGAGGAGGTTGACTGTGTCGAATGCAGCAGATAGGTCGAGGAGAATGAGAACGGAGGAGTGGGACGAGGCTCTGGCGTCTCGCAGGGACTCGGTCACTGTGAGGAGGGCCGTCTCAGTGGAGTGAGCAGTCCTGAATCCTGATTGATTAGGGTCTAGGAGGTTGTTCCGCGAGAGATAGGATGACAGTTGGTTGTAGGCGGCACGTTCCAAGGTTTTAGAGAGGAATGAAAGAAGAGATACAGGCCTGTAGCTTTGGATGTCAGTAGCGTCTAGGGTGGGTTTTTTAAGGAGAGGCTTCACGATAGCGGTCTTAAAATCCGCTGGAATAACTCCTGAGGTGAGGGAGGAGTTGATCAGGGTGGTGAGGAATGGCAAGATGTCGTGTGAGATGTCCTGGAGGAGAGAGGAGGGAATCGGGTCAAGGGAGCAGGTGGTGGCGCGGTTAGATGTAACAAGTGCGTGGACGTCCTCAGAGGTGAGGGGGCTAAAGCTGGTAAAACCATCCGAGTTGAGAGTTGGGGGAGATGTCTTCTGGGAGGGAATAGGCGTGAATGAGGAGCTGATGTCATGTACTTTCTTGGTAAAGTAAGTTGCAAAGTCATCGGCAGTAAGGGAGGAAGGGGGGGTAGGGGCAGGAGGGGTGAGGAGGGAAGAGAACACGGAGAAGAGTTTCCTGGGGTTGGAGGCAGAAGAGTTGATCTTAGCCAGGTAGAAGGCAGATTTGGCTGCCGAAACAGTTGAGGTGAAGTCAGAGAGGAGGAGGTGGTAGTGAGCAAGGTCCTCGTGCTGTCCCGATTTCTTCCATTTTCTCTCTGACGCTCGCAACAATGATCTGTTGGTTCGCAGAGGTTCAGACAGCCAGGGAGGGGCGGGAGATGATCGTGCCGGTCGTGAGATTGGGGGACAGAGAGTGTCCAAAGAAGAGGAGAGTGAGGACATCAGTATGGAGGAGGCTTCCTCAGTAGGCATTAAGGAGAACTGTTGAACCGAGAACCGAGGATGGGAGCGAGGAGATAACAGTTGAGGAGAGAGCGGAGGGAGTGAGGGATTTCAGGTTGCGGCGGCTGGTGACCATTCGAGGCGTAGAGTGGAGGGATGAGGTGGGCTTCATGGGGATGGAGAAAGTCACAAAGTGGTGGTCGGACACGGTGAGCGGGGTAACAGAGAGTGGCGAGATGCCACAGGATCTTGTGAAGACAAGGTCAAGTTGGTTCCCGGCCCGGTGAGTTCGTGGAGAGGGGGACAGTGTAAGGTCAAATGCGGAAAAGAAGTCTATGAATTCAGATGAATGCAGCTTTCCCGGGTGGATGTTGAAGTCACCAAGGACGACGAGTGGTGTGCCATCATCAGGGGAGCAGCTCAGGAGGGCATCCATTTCATCCAAAAAGTCACCAAGAGGACCGGGTGGGCGATAGATCACTATGATGTTGAGTTTGAAAGGAAGGGTGACAGAGACGGCGTGAAATTCAAGCGTAGATCGGGGTAGGTGGTCTAGAGGAAGGACCTGGTAGGACCATGTGGGTGAGATGAGGAGCCCAGTTCCTCCTCCTCGCCCTGTTCGTCTTGGGGAGTGTGAAAACGAGTAGGCAGTTGAAAGGGCAGCTGGAGTGGCAGTGTTTTCAGGGGTGATCCAGGTCTCTGTGAGGGCCAGGAAGTGGAGAGTCTGCAGGGAGGCATAGGCTGAGATGGTGTCCGCCTTCTTGACTGCAGACTGGCAGTTCCACAGCCCCCCTAGTACTTCAAGTTCCTTACCGGTGGAGAGTGGTGGGTAGCAGAGATTGGATGGGTTACGGCCTCGAGTGAAGGATCTTCGGTAAAATCTTCTCCAGTGTGATGTCCTGACTGGGATAAGACACATGGCTGCGAGGGGGGGGTTGAGATGTTGTACCTACCTCAATGGGCTTCCTCGATGGACTCCCACAGATAGACTCCCTTGTCTTTGTTCAGATGTCTTGACTCCCACAGATAGACTCCCTTGTCTTTGTTCAGATGTCTTGACTCCCGCAGATAGACTCCCTCGTCTTTGTTCAGCTGTCTTGACTCCCGCAGATAGACTCCCTCGTCTTTGTTCAGCTGTCTTCGTTCTGATGGCCCGACGCTGCAGCTGACGCTGTAGTGACAGCCTTTTAAGTGCTCAATTTACCGCAAGTACTGACTGTGGCTCCTCCTTCCCTCTAATCAAGTCTATTCACTACAGGTGAGCTGGCTCAAAACAAGCTGATTGCTCACTTAGCACAGACAGCTTCACAAGAATTTCAACAACAAGCTATCAATACTAGACTAAATGTTACCACTAGCTTTACTCACACAATGCCTAAACTCAAATCTACAATTAGTTTCTGACTTACCAACAAGAGACAAAGCAGCTTCCTTCCTTTCTCCAGACAAAATGTGGTTTGAAGAGAGTTACTGCTGTCCCTTAAGTTCTGACTGTGGCTCCTCCTTCCCTCTAATCAAGTCTATTCACTACAGGTGAGCTGGCTCAAAACAAGCTGATTGCTCACTTAGCACAGACAGCTTCACAAGAATTTCAACAACAAGCTATCAATACTAGACTAAATGTTACCACTAGCTTTACTCACACAATGCCTAAACTCAAATCTACAATTAGTTTCTGACTTACCAACAAGAGACAAAGCAGCTTCCTTCCTTTCTCCAGACAAAATGTGGTTTGAAGAGAGTTACTGCTGTCCCTTAAGTTCTGACTGTGGCTCCTCCTTCCCTCTAATCAAGTCTATTCACTACAGGTGAGCTGGCTCAAAACAAGCTGATTGCTCACTTAGCACAGACAGCTTCACAAGAATTTCAACAACAAGCTATCAATACTAGACTAAATGTTACCACTAGCTTTACTCACACAATGCCTAAACTCAAATCTACAATTAGTTTCTGACTTACCAACAAGAGACAAAGCAGCTTCCTTCCTTTCTCCAGACAAAATGTGGTTTGAAGAGAGTTACTGCTGTCCCTTAAGTTCTGACTGTGGCTCCTCCTTCCCTCTAATCAAGTCTATTCACTACAGGTGAGCTGGCTCAAAACAAGCTGATTGCTCACTTAGCACAGACAGCTTCACAAGAATTTCAACAACAAGCTATCAATACTAGACTAAATGTTACCACTAGCTTTACTCACACAATGCCTAAACTCAAATCTACAATTAGTTTCTGACTTACCAACAAGAGACAAAGCAGCTTCCTTCCTTTCTCCAGACAAAATGTGGTTTGAAGGAGTACTGCTGTCCCTTAAGTCTGACTGTGGCTCCTCGCGTCCCTCTAATCAGAGTCGATTCACTACAGGTGAGCTGGCTCAAAACAAGCTGATTGCTCACTTAGCACAGACAGCTTCACAAGAAGGTTATCAACGATACAAGCTATCAATACTAGACTAAATGTTACCACTAGGCTTTACTCACACAATGCCTAAACTCAAATCTACAAGGTTGAGTTTCTGACCTTACCAACAAAGAGACAAAGCAGTCTGGTCCTTCCTTGTCGTCCAAGACAAAATGTGGTTTGAAGACCGGTACTGCGTTAGTCACCTATAAGGTTCTGACGGGCCCTGGCTCCCTCTAACAGAGTCGTCCAACGAGCCAGGTGATCTGGCTCAAAACAAGCTGATTAGGTAGTTAGCACGGATCAGTTCACAAAAAGGCGTTGGATCAACGGATCCAAGCTATCAGATACTGTTTACAAATGTTACCACTAGGTTTACTCACACATCCTTAGAAGTCACAAGAACAAGGTTGGAAGTTCTGACCGTTACAAAAAAAAAAAACAAAGAGACAAGAGGGTCTGGAGTCCTTCCGTTGAGGAGTCTGCCAAAGACAAAAGGGTTTGAACCTGGATACTGCGTTAAGTCACCTATCAAGGTGTCTGACGGAGCCCTTGATCCCTCTAAGAGTCTGGGTCAGAGCCAGGTGAATCTGGCTAAAAAGCTATTGGTCCCCAGGCTTAGCACTGACAGTTCACAAAAACGCGTATATCCAGGAATCAACTTCAATTTACTAGTTTTTTACTAAATTGTAGTTGTAACAGTGTTTACTCACTCATATTAGCCTAAACTCAAAGAATACAAGTTAGAAAGTTCTGACAGTTACAAAAAAAAAAAACAAAGAGACAAGAGGGTATGGGAGTCCTTCCGTTGTCGGCCAAAGGACAAAAGTGGTTGAAACCGGAACGCGTTAAGTCACCTATGCAAGGACTGTGGCTCCGCTTCGAAAGGACAACGTACTGGTCCAACCAGGTAGGGTCTGGCTAAAACAGAGCTTAGGAGATAGTTACACAGACAGATTACAAAAAGGCGTATAGGAATCCAACGGATCAAGTTCTAGATTACTGATTCTTCAAATGA
>JARXKY010000110.1:7500-12500 GCA_029853015.1 Chelidonichthys spinosus
TTCTGCCATGAAAACCAAGCGCTGGATTTTGAAAAAGTTATACATTATCGAAAAATGGCTACGCGACCCAAACGTTACCGGAAAATTAATCAGGTCCTGTTCATGTTTGTAATGATTAATCAAATGATCCTGGGGGGGGGAACTGGATGGGACTGGGGGGTAAAGAATGAGATGAAATACAATGCCCCTGTGGGAGGAGCAGCAGCACCCTCTGCTGTTTGTCAAGGGAAATGGAAAAAAGCTTACAGCACCTGGTATTCCCAGGCGGTCTCCCATCCAAGTACTGAGCAGGCCCAACCGTGCTTAGCTTCCGAGATCAGACGAGATCGGGCGTGTTGTGGGTGGTATGGCCGTAAGCCAAAGGAGCAGGCAGAGAAAGGCTGTTTATAGATGTCCATCGCCTTTTGCCAAGAAATAGAGGACGTGTGTGCTGATGATGACAAGTTCCCACCAAAGCCTCCCAGGACAAAATGATGACAATTTGGTCAGTGACAAGCACAATAGCTGGACTATATTGACCAAACTGATGCAGTGAGCCCTAATAAACTGCATGCAGCAGGAAGATAATCCCGCTTTTTGGCAATATCCGCATGTTTGCTTGTTCTGCCATGAAAACCAAGCGCTGGATTTTGGAAAAGTTATACATTATCGAAAAATGGCTACGCGACCCAAACTTTACGGGAAATTAATCAGGTCCTGTTCATGTTTGTAATGATTAATCAAATGATCCTGGGGGGGGGGGGGGAACTGGATGGGACTGGGGGGTAAAGAATGAGATGAAATCCAATGCCCCCGTGGGAGGAGCAGCAGCACCCTCTGCTGTTTGTCAAGGGAAATGGAAAAAAGCTTACAGCACCTGGTATTCCCAGGCGGTCTCCCATCCAAGTACTGACCAGGCCCAACCCTGCTTAGCTTCCGAGATCAGACGAGATCGGGCGTGTTTTTTTTTTTTTTTTTTTTTATTTATTCAAAAAGTACAAAACATTTTATGCATCCTTTCCGTTATTCACCTTTAAACCAAAAAAAAGGCAGACATCACCTGTTTCCATCATTAGAAAAAACAAAATCAGAATCATACCATGTCCATGTCTCTGACATCTGTAGGCCTAAAGAAATCTCACAGATACCATCTAAGTCCAAAGACCAGGATCAAAATAAGCAATTACACAATAATGAGGCCGCGTTCTGACCTTTAGCGATCCCGCATCCTACAGGCCTCCATCTAAATAGATAGACGGTATCACAACAAATCAAAAATAGTGCACACACTGATCTCAGCACCCCATCAGCAATACATTTAACCAAAATCAAAAATTAGCTTGTTATCCTCCCCAATTATAATGAAAGTGCTCCCCGCCACAAACCTCCTGAGGAAGTCTCCCATGTTAACATCGCTATACAGAGTGCTCACATCTCTTTTCATCATGCACTGAAAAACATCCCACACATCAGCTGTCTTTTTCTCATAATGGGCCAAGTTTCTTCGCAGTTTGACAGCAAACCTTGCATGGCTCAGCACGTAGTTTAAAAGTGACACATTGCATCCATCCATCTTACCATTCACACCAAACAACCACATCTCTCTCCATTCCATCTTCTTAACCCATTCCCCTTTCCAACATCGATTAATTAATTCCTTAATTTTTTCAAAATAAACTCTTAGTCCAGCACACTCAAAAAACTCATGCATACACGTTTCCACACCTACTTCACAAACATCACATTCTTTCCTTACGTTCACATCAAACTTACTAATGACTAGATTGTTTAACACTCTATTGTGACGTAGTAGGAAATCAAAGTTCTCACATTCAACATTATTCCACTTCACTCTCAGATTCATCCAGATTTTCCTCACATCCATATTACTTTCACACATCACTTTCTCCCATACTTTCTCACCCGCTGGTCTTTTCCCTTCTTTCCCCGCAAACACTCATATATCGTTTTTGTTTTCATACTCAACACACATACCCTTTTCTCACCTTCCTCAACATACATTTCCACCTCCCCTCCCTCACTTGATCCCCTCTTATTCTCAATCATACTCTTCCATTCTCTCGGCATCCCATTCTTTATTTTCTCCATTATTCCTTCTGCTGTTCCCAACCACATTTCCTCCTCCCTCTCCCTTACCGCATCCACTATTGCCTGTGCCCTCATGAACCCTGGTACATATTCATATACGACATCTCTAATGGTCCTGATTCCCGCCCTCCAGATAACCCTGTTGTACAACGTTTCCCCTTCATGTGTTATTTGCGGATTCATAAATATTGGCTGTTGCCACACCTGCTGCACATTTTTACATCCATATTTTATCTTGCATACAAACTCTCCCCATGCTACCAGCATCTCCCTATGAAAATCACTCACATCACCCAGCATTCCCCTCTTCATTTGTATAAACACTCCACTCTCCCCACACCCTCCACACATGTGTATAGCCTCCTTCAGAAATAGCTTCCAGACATGATCTTTTGGGTTCTTTAGATACCTTAACATCATCTTCACCCTTAGTGCTCTCTTTTTCACCTCTAGGTTGACCAACTTTAACCCACCGCCCTTGTAATCATTCTCCAAAACCTCCCTTGCGATTCTGACTCCCTTCCCTCCCCACAGAAACTCACTCACCATTCTCTCCACTGCCTTGCTCACGTTAACAGGCACATCCAACACATTCATTACATACACAAGTTTGCTCATCACTAATCCATTCACTACAGTAACCTTCCCCTTTAATTTTAGACCTCTCATTTTCCAGAACCCCAGAATTTTCTTTATACTGTTCACTAATCCTTCATACTGCACATCCCTCCCTTCTTTATCCGCTATCCCTAAATTAATCCCTAACACCTTAAAAAAGTCCTTCCTTTCCTTCAGCTCAATCTCACACCTCTCAACCCTGTCTCCACCTACATACATTATTTCAGACTTCTCTAGATTGACTTTGGCCCCGAAGCCCTCCCATATTGTTCCACGCACCTCAATACTTCCCCTACACTCTCCCTATCTTTAACTGTGACTGTGGTGTCATCTGCGTATTGATATATCAGACTTGTGTTCCCATCTGGTAATCCTATGCCCCTAATACCACCATTTTGTGCCAGGAGTGCCGCTAAAGGCTCTGCCGACAGCGCGTATAGCAGAGCCGACATTGGACACCCCTGCCTAACTGACCTCTCTAGCCTAAACCTGTCTGTGATTATCCCATTAACCTTAACCCTGCTAACTGCTCTATCATACATTATCTTTATCCACCCAATTAACCTATTCCCAAAACCCATAGCCTCTAACACCCTGTATAAATATTTGTGGTCTACTCTATCGAAAGCTTTATTTAGATCTAAACTCAAAACAATCCCTGTATTCTGTCCCTTCATGTGCTGTATAGTGTCCCTAATGCTACTAACTGTGTCTGCTATGTCCCTACCCGGTATGCTATATGCCTGTGTGTTTCCCACCACCGTCCCTATAACCCCCTTAATCCTATTAGCTAACACCCGTGCCAGTATTTTATAATCATTGTTTAGCATACTCAGTGGCCTGTAATTCTCTAATCTGTCCCTATCCCCTTTCTTATAAATAATACTAACTATTCCTGTCATCATACTACCTAACATCTCCCCTGTCTCATCTATCTGCCTAAATACCCTATCTAACACTGGCACTAGCTCCTGTCTAAACTCTCTGTAAAACTCCCTGTTAACCCATCTATCCCTGGACTTTTGTTTCTTCCTAACCCTGCTATTGCTACCTCTATTTCTCCTAACCCTATCTCTCCCTCGCAACTCTCTTTATCCCCTTCACTCAGCCTAGCTCTCACCTTATCTAAAACTAGTTCTATGTCCCTATCATCCGTCTCTTCTTTCCTAAATAAATCAGTGTAAAACTCCTGCACTCTCTCAACTATCCCTACAAAGTCTGTTATTATTTCCCCATCTCTCCCCACAACCTTCTCTAAGTAATTCCTTTCCTGTTTAGTTTTTTCTAATCCTAAAAAGTATTTTGTGCACTTTTCACCCTCAACTGCATACCTAGCCCTGCTCCTGACTATTGCCCCATTACATCTTCTCTGTTCAATTTCCCCCAGTTCTTCTTTAATCCTTACGTATTCTTTTAAATCGCTCTCTCCCACATCTGCACGAGCAGCCTCTCTATCCAACTCTTCCTTTAATCTTCTCTCTTTTTCGCACTCAATCCTTTTCCTATGCCTGCTGTATCTTATGCTTGTCTTCTTTATTTCTGCCTTCACACTCTCCCACCACCCACCTATGTCTTCATCATACATGCTCTCATCCATTCTTCTTCTCAAACATTCTCTCACCTCTTTTTATATTTCTCATCCTTCAGCAATTCACTATTCAGACACCACAGTCCTCCCCCTCTCCTCTGTATTATGCTCCCTATGCTGAACTTTAAAACCTTGTGATCACTCAGTGCAGTTGTGTTATATTGTATTGTGCCTATCCTGTCCATCAAACCCTTTGTGCTCAGAATTAAGTCTATCCGACTCTGTTTTAAAGTGCCCGTCACCATTTGTGTTCTTGAAAAAACCCTGCCCTCCGGATTCCTCTCTCTCCACACGTCAAACATCTTTCTCTCCTTCATCAATTCTTTTAGCACACCTCTTGATGAGTCGTTTCTATAATGCATATTCCCAGACACATCTAGCCTTCCACACCACACATTAAAGTCACCCACCACTATGCATTCATCAACACACATTTTCCCCAGCTTTTGAAAAAAAGAACTTCTCTCCTTCTCCTCATTCGGCGCATAGACATTCAGTAGTTTGACCTTTCTCCCATGTGCTCAAAGGTAATCCCTATAATTCTCCCTTCTCCATCATCATCACACTTATTCACATTAACTACCATTCCCCTCTTTACTAGTATAGCCACCCCTCTACAGTTCACCCCCCATTGTTTACAAACATTTCTCCCAACCATTCTTTCTCAATCTCTCTCATGCACTCCACATCCCAATGTGTCTCTTGT
>JARXKY010000110.1:17500-32500 GCA_029853015.1 Chelidonichthys spinosus
CTTTCCTACATACATCTCAATGTGTCCCTCTTCATCCACCGCATTCTCTCTTTCAATCATTCCCATCCACTCTTTCGGCATCCCTTCTTTTATTTTCTCCATCACGCCCTCTGCTGTTCCCAGCCACATTTCATCACCCCTGTCCCTCACCTCGTCAACAATGGCCTGTGCCCTCATGAACCCTGGTACGTATTCGTACACTACGTCCCTCACCTTCCTGAATCCAGCTCTCCACATCAGTCTGTTGTAGAGCGTGTCCCCTTCCCATGTGATTTTGGGGTTCAAAAACAATGGCTGCTCCCAGACCTGCTTTACATTCTTGCATTCATACTGCACACAATTCACAAACTCTCCCCACGACTCCAGTACTTCTTTGTAAAAATCAGATACTTCACTCATCATTCCTTTCTTTAATTTCATGTACACTCCACTCTCCCCACACTCTCCACATTTGTCAATTGCTTCCTTTAAAAACACCTTCCATGTGTGATCCCTCCTGTTCCTTAAATATCTCACCATCATTTTAACCCTCAGTGCTTTTTTTTTCTTTTCTAAATTGATCAATTTCAGCCCTCCATCCTCATACTCATTCTCCATCACCTCCCTGGCTATCCTGACTCCCTTCCCCTCCCACAAGAATTCACTCACCAATCTCTCCACATCCTTCAGCACTCTCTCGGGCACATCCATCACATTCATCACATACACAAACGTGCTCATCACCAACGCATTCACTACCACTACCTTCCCTTTCAGCCCTAGCCCCCTACGTTTCCAAAACCCTAATGTCTTCCTGATTTTATTGACTATTCCCTCCAACTGCACGTCTCTCCCTTCCTTGTCCTTTATCCCTAAATTAACCCCTAGCACTCTGAAGTGATCCTTCTTCTCTTTCATCCCTATTTCCATTCTCCCTACTCTATCCTCTCCTATGTACATGATTTCTGACTTATCTAAATTTACTTTTGCCCCTGATGCCCTCCCATATAGTTCTACACTGTCTAAAACATCACCTATACTTTCCCTATCCCTAACTGTGATTGTTGTGTCATCTGCATACTGGTACAGTAGACTCACCTGCCCTCCTGGTAGCTCTACTCCTTTAATTTTATTGTTTAGCTTTAGCAGCTGCGCTAGTGGTTCTGCTGACAGTGAGTACAGCAATGATGACATTGGACACCCCTGCCGCACTGATCTTTCTAGTCTGAATGTGTCTGTTACTATTCCATTGATTTTTACACAGCTGACTGCCCTCTCATACATCCTTCTGATCCATCCTCTTAACCTGTGCCCAAAGCCCATTTTTCCCAGCACCCTGTGTAAGTAGTTGTGATCCACCCTGTCAAATGCCTTATTTAAACCTAAACCCATCACTATTCCCCCTTTCCCTTTCTTCATGTATTCTATTGTGTCCCTGATGCTACTTATTGTGTCCGCAATGTCCCTGCCTGGTATACTGTAAGCCTGCGTGCTCCCTACCACCGTCCCTATCACTCTCTTGATCCTATTGGCTATCACCCGTGCTAATATTTTGTAATCTGTATTTAACATAGTGAGTGGTCTGTAGTTTTCTAATTTGTCCCTGCTCCCTTTCTTGTAAATGATGCTGACTATCCCTGTTGACATGTCTGCTACCATTTCATCCTTCTCTTCTATCCGCCTAAATAACCTGTCTAATACTGGCACTAATTCTTCTCTAAATTCTATGTAAAATTCCCCAGTTATCCCATCTATCCCTGGACTCTTGTTCCTACCCAACCCAGCTATTGCTGCCTCTATTTCTCCCGTCCCTATGTTGCCCTCACACGTCTCCCTGTCATCCTCACTCAACCTCACTTCCACTTTGTCCAACACACTCCTCATGCTCTCTTCATCCACTTCTCCTTTCCTGAATAGTTCCCTATAAAATTCCTCTACCCTTTCAGCTATCCCTACGAGATCCCTCATTTTCTCACCCTGCTTCCCTTCTACCTGCTCTAAATGGTTCCTTTTTTGTTTTGATTTTTCTAGCCCTAAAAAAAAGCCTGTGCATTTCTCTCCCTCAATCACATGTCTCGCCCTGCTTCTGACTATTGCCCCCATGCACCTGCTCTGTTCAATTCCCTTCAATTCTCCCTTGATTCTTATGTAGTTGCTTGGATCATTCTCCTCCCCCTTGTCTATCCTCTCAGCCTCCCTATCTAACTCCTCCTTTAACTTCCTCTCTCTCTCCTTCTCCCTCCTATTCCTGCCTCTGCTGTAAGCTATACTTATCTTTTTGATTTCTGCTTTCAGGCTCTCCCACCACCTCCCAATGTCCTCTTCATACATGCTCTCATACGTTCTCCTGTTTATGCATTCTTTCACTTTCTTTTTATACCTTTCATCCTTCACTAGACCACCATTCAAACACCACACACCACCCCCCCTCCCTTCAATCTGTTGATTTAACCTGAACTCCAACACTGTGTGGTCACTTAATGCTGTGACTTTATACTCCACCCTCCCTATCCTGTCTGCTATTCCCTTTGCTCCCAAAACTAAATCTATCCTGCTCTGCTTTAACACCCCCCTCACCACTTGTCTCCTAGAAAATACCCTCCCCTCGGGATTCCTCTCTCTCCACACATCAATCATATCTCTATCTCTCATCACTTCTTTCAGCACACCTCTGGATGAGTCACTCCTGAAGCACATTATTGATGAAGCATCCAGCCTTCCACACCACACGTTAAAATCACCCACAATCATGCAGTTGTGACCACACATTCCTCCCATTCTCTCAAAGAAAGCCTTTCTCTCTATCTCCTCATTCGGTGCATATATGTTCATTAGTTGAAACCTTTTCCCCCTATGCTCAAATGTAATCCCAATCACTCTCCCGTCTCCATCATCCACACCCTTTCTTACATCCTCAATCACTCCCCTCTTCACCAAGATTGCCACCCCTTTTGATTTGGTTCCCCCATTGTTCACATACATCCCACCCATCCATTCTCTCTCAATCGCTCTCACACACTCATCATCCCAGTGAGTCTCTTGTAGGCAAATAATGTCAGCATCACACATCTGCAAGGCTTGCTGTCTTCTGTCCCTGTCTCTGAGACCGTTCCCATTGAAAGAGGAGATGTGAAGCATGTTAAGAGGCAAGAGAAAGAGTGTCTCCATGATTTCCTATTCATTCTGTTGTTTTCTTTTTCGATTTCTCAAGTCTTTTCTCCAGCCGTCCTGTGTGTCTTTTCCTCACTTCTCCAACCTTCTCCTTGCTGTCTCCATCACTGTCAGACACAGACACATCAGACACCGACCAGTCTAAGCCAGTCGTTCCCACCCTGAAATCCTCTTTTGTCCCCCCACTCCCTCCCCCCCATTCCCTTGTACTTGCTCCCGCCAATCCCCCCTCCATCCCTCTCTCTCCTGCGCCGCTCTCCTCTCCTCTTCCGCCAGTTCCTTCTCCACCTTCCATGGGTGTCTCCTCTGCTGTCTCCCCCTCTCCGTCCTTCTCTTCCTCCTGCATCCGCTCCTCGTCCTCGCCCGTTTCTCCTGCCCGGCTCTGCTCCTCTCCTGTCGGCCCAATCGTAGGGACTTCTCCGTCGCTTTCGCTCTGCTCCTCCTGATTCGATCTCCCCTCGCTGCAACTTCCTCCTCCTCCCATCTGCAGCTCCGCGCACTCCCGTGCGTAATGTCCCTGTTTTCCGCATTTGTAGCATGTGAAAGCAGGGCAGTCTCTCACAATGTGGCCAGGTTGAATGCAGAGGCGGCAGACCTTTACTTGTCTGTCGTGGATCACACGAAAATGTTCGGTTCCCCCAGCTGTCTCGAACTTTGTGGAATACGGGAGTGATTTGACAGTGTCTGTGAACTTCACTTTTAAAAATCTCGTCCCGTCGGCGATCTCCGTCCCCGGCCACATGCGTCTTTTTATTCTTGAGACGGCCTTCACCCCCCAGTCCCTTAATTTGTCCAATATTGCCTCGTCTTCTATATATGTGGGCAAATTGATGAATGAGACCACCATCTCATCTATGCCTATTTCCCGGGCCGTGATGATGTTGTTTTTTATTTTTAGACCATCCATTATCTTGGTTTTCCCCGCATCGTCCCGCATGGTCAGCTCGTAGCTCTTTGGTGTCTTGAATCTGCACCCTATTACCTCACCGCATTCCTCTTTCACTTTCCTCAGAAGCTCCATCATTGTTACTCTGTCTTCTCCCTCGATCTCCACCACCAGTGTTAACCTTTTCTGGAAGGTCCCTCCATTGTCTCCGCTGTCCGAGATCCGTTTCTCTGGTGCCGTGTTCAGTCCATTTCCAGTTGCCTCGTTGTCCGTCCGATGCATTTTCAACAAAATGTCCCCCAAACAGCTGAAGCTGTCGGGGGAGTGTCCTTCAAAAGAAGGGAGTTGAGATATTTTCCTGTTGAGTTCGGGAGTCTGAAAGTAGATCACACACTGTGACTTCACAGAGCTCCCTGCACATGCACACACACACTTCCTGGTTCACCAAAAGGGGCGTGTTGTGGGTGGTATGGCCGTAAGCCAAAGGAGCAGGCAGAGAAAGGCCGTTTATAGATGTCCATCGCCTTTTGCCAAGAAATGGAGGACGTGTGTGCTGATGATGACAAGTTCCCACCAAAGCCTCCCAGGACAAAATGATGACAATTTGGTCAGTGACAAGCACAATAGCTGAACTATATTGACCAAACTGATGCAGTGAGCCCTGCTAAACTGCATGCTGCAGGAAGATAATCCCACTTTTTGGCAATATCCGCATGTTTGCTTGTTCTGCCATGAAAACCAATCGCTGGATTTTGGAAAAGTTATACATAATCGAAAAATGGCTACGCGCCCCAAACGTTACCGGGAAATTAATCAGGTCCTGTTCATGTTTGTAATGATTAATCAAATGATCCTGGGGGGGGGGGGAACTGGATGGGACTGGGGGGTAAAGAATGAGATGAAATACAATGCCCCTGTGGGAGGAGCAGCAGCACTCTCTGCTGTTTGTCAAGGGAAATGGAAAGAAGCTTACAGCACATGGTATTCCCAGGCGGTCTCCCATCCAAGTACTGACCAGGCCCAACCCTGCTTAGCTTCCGAGATCAGACGAGATCGGGCGTGTTGTGGGTGGTATGGCCGTAAGCAAAAGGAGCAGGCAGAGAAAGGCCGTTTATAGATGTCCATCGCCTTTTGCCAAGAAATGGAGGACGTGTGTGCTGATGATGACAAGTTCCCACCAAAGCCTCCCAGGACAAAATGATGACAATTTCGTCAGTGACAAGCACAATAGCTGGACTATATTGACCAAACTGATGCAGTGAGCCCTAATAAACTGCATGCAGCAGGAAGATAATCCCGCTTTTTGGCAATATCCGCATGTTTGCTTGTTCTGCCATGAAAACCAAGCGCTGGATTTTGGAAAAGTTATACATTATCGAAAAATGGCTACGCGACCCAAACTTTACCAGGAAATTAATCAGGTCCTGTTCATGTTTGTAATGATTAATCAAATGATCCTGGGGGGGGGAACTGGATGGGACTATGGGGTAAAGAATGAGATGAAATACAATGCCCCTGTGGGAGGAGCAGCAGCACCCTCTGCTGTTTGTCAAGGGAAATGGAAAAAAGCTTACAGCACCTGGTATTCCCAGGCGGTCTCCCATCCAAGTACTGACCAGGCCCGACCCTGCTTAGCTTCCGAGGTCAGACGAGATCGGGCGTGTTGTGGGTGGTATGGCCGTAAGCTAAAGGAGCAGGCAGAGAAAGGCCGTTTATAGATGTCCATCGCCTTTTGCCAAGAAATGGAGGACGTGTGTGCTGATGATGACAAGTTCCCACCAAAGCCTCCCAGGACAAAATGATGACAATTTGGTCAGTGACAAGCACAATAGCTGGACTATATTGACCAAACTGATGCAGTGAGCCCTAATAAACTGCATGCAGCAGGAAGATAATCCCGCTTTTTGGCAATATCCGCATGTTTGCTTGTTCTGCCATGAAAACCAAGCGCTGGATTTTGGAAAAGTTATACATTATCGAAAAATGGCTACGCGACCCAAACTTTACCGGGAAATTAATCAGGTCCTGTCCATGTTTGTAATGATTAATCAAATGATCCTGGGGGGGGGGAACTGGATGGGACTGGGGGGTAAAGAATGAGATGAAATCCAATGCCCCGTGGGGGAGCAGCAGCACCCTCTGCTGTTTGTCAAGGGAAATGGAAAAAAAGCTTACAACACCTGGTATTCCCAGGCGGTCTCCCATCCAAGTACTGACCAGGCCCAACCCTGCTTAGCTTCCGAGATCAGACGAGATCGGGCATGTTGTGGGTGGTATGGCCGTAAGCAAAAGGAGCAGGCAGAGAAAGGCCGTTTATAGATGTCCATCGCCTTTTGCAAGAAATGGAGGACGTGTGTGCTGATGATGAACAAGTTCCCACCAAAGCCTCCCAGGACAAAATGATGACAATTTGGTCAGTGACAAGCACAATAGCTGGACTATATTGACCAAACTGATGCAGTGAGCCCTAATAAACTGCATGCAGCAGGAAGATAATCCCGCTTTTTGGCAATATTCCGCATGTTTGCTTTGTTCTGCCATGAAAAACCAAGCGCTGGATTTTGGAAAAGTTATACATTATCGAAAAATGGCTACGCGCACCCAAACGTTACCGGGAAATTAATCAGGTCCTGTTCATGTTTGTAATGATTAATCAAATGATCCTGGGGGGGGGGAACTGGATGGGACTGGGGGGTAAAGAATGAGATGAAATACAATGCCCCTGTGGGAGGAGCAGCAGCACCCTCTGCTGTTTGTCAAGGGAAATGGAAAAAAAGCTTACAGCACCTGGTATTCCCAGGCGGTCTCCCATCCAAGTACTGACCAGGCCCAACCCTGCTTAGCTTCCGAGATCAGACGAGATCGGGCGTGTTGTGGGTGGTATGGCCGTAAGCCAAAGGAGCAGGCAGAGAAAGGCCGTTTATAGATGTCCATCGCCTTTTGCCAAGAAATGGAGGACGTGTGTGCTGATGATGACAAGTTCCCACCAAAGCCTCCCAGGACAAAATGATGACAATTTGGTCAGTGACAAGCACAATAGCTGAACTATATTGACCAAACTGATGCAGTGAGCCCTGTTAAAACTGCATGCTGCAGGAAGATAATCCCACTTTTTGGCAATATCCGCATGTTTGCTTGTTCTGCCATGAAAACCAATCGCTGGATTTTGGAAAAGTTATACATAATCGAAAAATGGCTACGCGCCCCAAACGTTACCGGGAAATTAATCAGGTCCTGTTCATGTTTGTAATGATTAATCAAATGATCCTGGGGGGGGGGGGGGGAACTGGATGGGACTGGGGGGTTAAAGAATGAGATGAAATACAATGCCCCTGTGGGAGGAGCAGCAGCATTCCTCTGCTGTTTGTCAAGGGAAATGGAAAAAAAGCTTACAGCACATGGTATTCCCAGGCGGTCTCCCATCCAAGTACTGACCAGGCCCAACCCTGCTTAGCTTCCGAGATCAGACGAGATCGGGCGTGTTGTGGGTGGTATGGCCGTAAGCAAAAGGAGCAGGCAGAGAAAGGCCGTTTATAGATGTCCATCGCCTTTTGCCAAGAAATGGAGGACGTGTGTGCTGATGATGAGAAGTTCCCACCAAAGCCTCCCAGGACAAAATGATGACAATTTGGTCAGTGACAAGCACAATAGCTGGACTATATTGACCAAACTGATGCAGTGAGCCCTAATGAACTGCATGCAGCAGGAAGATAATCCCGCTTTTTGGCAATATCCGCATGTTTGCTTGTTCTGCCATGAAAACCAAGCGCTGGATTTTGGAAAAGTTATACATTATCGAAAAATGGCTACGCGACCCAAACTTTACCGGGAAATTAATCAGGTCCTGTTCATGTTTCCTGGGGGGGGGAACTGGATGGGACTATGGGGTAAAGAATGAGATGAAATACAATGCCCCTGTGGGAGGAGCAGCAGCACCCTCTGCTGTTTGTCAAGGGAAATGGAAAAAATCTTACAGCACCTGGTATTCCCAGGCGGTCTCCCATCCAAGTACTGACCAGGCCCGACCCTGCTTAGCTTCTGAGGTCAGACGAGATTGGGCGTGTTTTTTTTTTTTTTTTTTTTTTTTTTTTTTTTTTTATTTATTCAAAAAGTACAAAACATTTTATGCATCCTTTCCGTTATTCACCTTTAAACCAAAAAAAAGGCAGACATCACCTGTTTCCATCATTAGAAAAAACAAAATCAGAATCAGACCATGTCCATGTCTCTGACATCTGTAGGCCTAAAGAAATCTCACAGATACCATCTAAGTCCAAAGACCAGGATCAAAAATAAGCAATTACACAATAATGAGGCCGCGTTCTGACCTTTAGCGATCCCGCATCCTACAGGCCTCCATCTAAATAGATAGACCGGTATCACAACAAATCAAAAATAGTGCACACACTGATCTCAGCACCCCATCAGCAATACATTTAACCAAAATCAAAAATTAGCTTGTTATCCTCCCCAATTATAATGAAAGTGCTCCCCGCCACAAACCTCCTGAGGAAGTCTCCCATGTTAACATCGCTATACAGAGTGGTCACATCTCTTTTCATCATGCACTGAAAAACATCCCACACATCAGCTGTCTTTTTCTCATAATGGGCCAAGTTTCTTCGCAGTTTGACAGCAAACCTTGCATGGCTCAGCACGTAGTTTAAAAGTGACACATTGCATCCATCCATCTTACCATTCACCACCAAACAACCACATCTCTCTCCATTCCATCTTCTTAACCCATTCCCCTTTCCAACATCGATTAATTAATTCCTTAATTTTTTCAAAATAAACTCTTAGTCCAGCACACTCAAAAAACTCATGCATACACGTTTCCACACCTACTTCACAAACATCACATTCTTTCCTTACGTTCACATCAAACTTACTAATGACTAGATTGTTTAACACTCTATTGTGACGTAGTAGGAAATCAAAGTTCTCACATTCAACATTATTCCACTTCACTCTCAGATTCATCCAGATTTTCCTCACATCCATATTACTTTCACACATCACTTTCTCCCATACTTTCTCACCCGCTGGTCTTTTCCCTTCTTTCCCCCGCAAACACTCATATATCGTTTTTGTTTTCATACTCAACACACATACCCTTTTCTCACCTTCCTCAACATACATTTCCACCTCCCCTCCCTCACTTGATCCCCTCTTATTCTCAATCATACTCTTCCATTCTCTCGGCATCCCATTCTTTATTTTCTCCATTATTCCTTCTGCTGTTCCCAACCACATTTCCTCCTCCCTCTCCCTTACCGCATCCACTATTGCCTGTGCCCTCATGAACCCTGGTACATATTCATATACGACATCTCTAATGGTCCTGATTCCCGCCCTCCAGATAACCCTGTTGTACAACGTTTCCCCTTCATGTGTTATTTGCGGATTCATAAATATTGGCTGTTGCCACACCTGCTGCACATTTTTACATCCATATTTTATCTTGCATACAAACTCTCCCCATGCTACCAGCATCTCCCTATGAAAATCACTCACATCACCCAGCATTCCCCTCTTCATTTGTATAAACACTCCACTCTCCCCACACCCTCCACACATGTGTATAGCCTCCTTCAGAAATAGCTTCCAGACATGATTTTTTTGGTTCTTTAGATACCTTAACATCATCTTCACCCTTAGTGCTCTCTTTTTCACCTCTAGGTTGACCAACTTTAACCCACCGCCCTTGTAATCATTCTCCAAAACCTCCCTTGCGATTCTGACTCCCTTCCCTCCCCACAGAAACTCACTCACCATTCTCTCCACTGCCTTGCTCACGTTAACAGGCACATCCAACACATTCATTACATACACAAGTTTGCTCATCACTAATCCATTCACTACAGTAAACCTTCCCCTTTAATTTTAGACCTCTCATTTTCCAGAACCCCAGAATTTTCTTTATACTGTTCACTAATCCTTCATACTGCACATCCCTCCCTTCTTTATCCGCTATCCCTAAATTAATCCCTAACACCTTAAAAAAGTCCTTCCTTTCCTTCAGCTCAATCTCACACCTCTCAACCCTGTCTCCACCTACATACATTATTTCAGACTTCTCTAGATTGACTTTGGCCCCCGAAGCCCTCCCATATTGTTCCACGCACCTCAATACTTCCCCTACACTCTCCCTATCTTTAACTGTGACTGTGGTGTCATCTGCGTATTGATATATCAGACTTGTGTTCCCATCTGGTAATCCTATGCCCCTAATACCACCATTTTGTGCCAGGAGTGCCGCTAAAGGCTCTGCCGACAGCGCGTATAGCAGAGCCGACATTGGACACCCCTGCCTAACTGACCTCTCTAGCCTAAACCTGTCTGTGATTATCCCATTAACCTTAACCCTGCTAACTGCTCTATCATACATTATCTTTATCCACCCAATTAACCTATTCCCAAAACCCATAGCCTCTAACACCCTGTATAAATATTTGTGGTCTACTCTATCGAAAGCTTTATTTAGATCTAAACTCAAAACAATCCCTGTATTCTGTCCCTTCATGTGCTGTATAGTGTCCCTAATGCTACTAACTGTGTCTGCTATGTCCCTACCGGTATGCTATATGCCTGTGTGTTTCCCACCACCGTCCCTATAACCCCCTTAATCCTATTAGCTAACACCCGTGCCAGTATTTTATAATCATTGTTTAGCATACTCAGTGGCCTGTAATTCTCTAATCTGTCCCTATCCCCTTTCTTATAAATAATACTAACTATTCCTGTCATCATACTATCTAACATCTCCCCTGTCTCATCTATCTGCCTAAATACCCTATCTAACACTGGCACTAGCTCCTGTCTAAACTCTCTGTAAAACTCCCCTGTTAACCCATCTATCCCTGGACTTTTGTTTCTTCCTAACCCTGCTATTGCTACCTCTATTTCTCCTAACCCTATCTCTCCCTCGCAACTCTCTTTATCCCCTTCACTCAGCCTAGCTCTCACCTTATCTAAAACTAGTTCTATGTCCCTATCATCCGTCTCTTCTTTCCTAAATAAATCAGTGTAAAACTCCTGCACTCTCTCAACTATCCCTACAAAGTCTGTTATTATTTCCCCATCTCTCCCCACAACCTTCTCTAAGTAATTCCTTTCCTGTTTAGTTTTTTTCTAATCCTAAAAAGTATTTTGTGCACTTTTCACCCTCAACTGCATACCTAGCCCTGCTCCTGACTATTGCCCCATTACATCTTCTCTGTTCAATTTCCCCCAGTTCTTCTTTAATCCTTACGTATTCTTTTAAATCGCTCTCTCCCACATCTGCACGAGCAGCCTCTCTATCCAACTCTTCCTTTAATCTTCTCTCTTTTTCGCACTCAATCCTTTTCCTATGCCTGCTGTATCTTATGCTTGTCTTCTTTATTTCTGCCTTCACACTCTCCCACCACCCACCTATGTCTTCATCATACATGCTCTCATCCATTCTTCTTCTCAAACATTCTCTCACCCTCTTTTTATATTTCTCATCCTTCAGCAATTCACTATTCAGACACCACAGTCCTCCCCCTCTCCTCTGTATTATGCTCCCTATGCTGAACTTTAAAACCTTGTGATCACTCAGTGCAGTTGTGTTATATTGTATTGTGCCTATCCTGTCCATCAAACCCTTTGTGCTCAGAATTAAGTCTATCCGACTCTGTTTTAAAGTGCCCGTCACCATTTGTGTTCTTGAAAAAACCCTGCCCTCCGGATTCCTCTCTCTCCACACGTCAAACATCTTTCTCTCCTTCATCAATTCTTTTAGCACACCTCTTGATGAGTCGTTTCTATAATGCATATTCCCAGACACATCTAGCCTTCCACACCACACATTAAAGTCACCCACCACTATGCATTCATCAACACACATTTTCCCCAGCTTTTGAAAAAAAGACCTTCTCTCCTTCTCCTCATTCGGCGCATAGACATTCAGTAGTTTGACCTTTCTCCCCATGTGCTCAAAGGTAATCCCTATAATTCTCCCTTCTCCATCATCATCACACTTATTCACATTAACTACCATTCCCCTCTTTACTAGTATAGCCACCCCTCTACAGTTCACCCCCCCATTGTTTACAAACATTTCTCCCAACCATTCTTTCTCAATCTCTCTCATGCACTCCACATCCCAATGTGTCTCTTGTAAACATATAATATCGGCCGAGCAAACTGTCAAGGTTTGCTGTCTCCTTTGAGTACTCCTCAGCCCATTAGCGTTAAATGAATTTATGTTAATCATAAGAAAACTATAACAGAGGAGATCATCAGACTTCTCACTTTTTCTTTTTTTGTTTACCTTCCTTCATTACATTCCGCGCTCCAGGTGCCCTCTTCCTCAAGTCGGCGATTTTTTTTTTCAAAACGTTCTCCTCATTGTCTGTGCCGTCTGGGTCTGGGGAAAGCTCTCTTTTCCCATCCTGGGCTCGTCCGTCCTCAACAGCACTTTCCTTTTCCGCTCCACTATCTCCCTGCCTCATGTGCCTTTCTGGGATGCTCTCGATCTCCTGCTCCGGTGCCTCCTCAAACACCATCTCCAGCTCTCCCGTCTGCTCCTCTGCTTCCTCCATTTCTTCTCCACCGCTGCTCTCCGCCTCGTCCTCTTGCTCACCGCCCCCTCCGTCTCGTTCTCCCTCCTGCTCCGTCGCTGCTCCGCCCGTCGCCGCTCCGCCCGTCGCCGCTCCGCCCGTCGCCGCTCCGCCCGTCGCCGCTCCACCCGTCGCCGCTCCACTCGCTGTCTCGCCGTCATCTTCGTCAGCTCTCTCCATTTCCCCGTCCTCCGCTTCAGCCTCCCTTTCTCCTTCCGCCTGCCGCTCCTCATCTCCACCTTCCTCTCTTCTCCGTCCACCCTCACTGACACACTCCCGTGCATAGTGTCCTTGTTTGTGGCACTTGAAACAGGTGAATTCGGGGCAGTCCCGTAGAATGTGGCCAGGCTGAATACACATCCTGCACACCCTCGCTTGCCTGTCGTGTATCACACGAAAGTACTCAGGCCCTGTAGCAGTGTCAAACTTCGTTGAATATGGCAACGATTGTACGGCATTGTTAAATTTTACCTTGCCAAATCTCGTCCCATCTGCTATGTCCGTGCCCGGCCACATCCTCCTTTTGAACGTTGAAACAGCTGACACTCCCCACATGTTCAGCTTCGCCTTTATTTCCTCCTCCGTGATGTACGCCGGCAGTCCCATAAACGACACCATTAGCTCATCATTTACCAGCTCTTTCCCCATCACATTTACTTCTCTTATTTTGAACCCGTCCTTTACTTTTTCTTTCCCGCTCGGTGTTTTCATCGTTACTTCATATCTTCTCTCCCCGACGCTTCGGCACGCCAGCAACTCTCCACACGTCTCCTTTATCTTCCTCATCATCTCCATCGTGGATATCTTTTCCTCTCCTACCATTTCAATGGCGACAGTTAAGTCCCTTTTATATTGCTCTCCGGTCTGCATCCTCCTTTCTTCATTCAGTCCGTTCATCTGCTCTATGTTCTGTTCATTCCCAGCGTCTTGCCTCGCCAAAGTGATTTTTTTTGGGGGTTAACCCCCCAAAAAAAGTGGGAGGTTGGTCACCCCAAACAGTGGTATACTGCTGAGGGATACAAAACAAGAATGTTAGATTACCCAAATCGATAAACTAACTCACTATCTTCTCCAACCGCTCAAGCACACACGAGCACACCAAACACTTCCTCAATGGGCGTTTCACTTCCTGAAAGGGGCGTGTTGTGGGGTGGTATGGCCGTAAGCCAAAGGAGCAGGCAGAGAAAGGCCGTTTATAGATGTCCATCGCCTTTTGCCAAGAAATGGAGGACGTGTGTGCTGATGATGACAAGTTCCTACCAAAGCCTCCCAGGACAAAATGATGACAATTTGGTCAGTGACAAGCACAATAGCTGGACTATATTGACCAAACTGATGCAGTGAGCCCTAATAAACTGCATGCAGCAGGAAGATAATCCCGCTTTTTGGCAATATCCGCATGTTTGCTTGTTCTGCCATGAAAACCAAGCGCTGGATTTTGGAAAAGTTATACATTATCGAAAAATGGCTACGCGACCCAAACGTTACCGGGAAATTAATCAGGTCCTGTTCATGTTTGTAATGATTAATCAAATGATCCTGGGGGGGGGGGGGGGGGGGAACTGGATGGGACTGGGGGGTAAAGAATGAGATGAAATACAATGCCCCTGTGGGAGGAGCAGCAGCACCCTCTGCTGTTTGTCAAGGGAAATGGAAAAAAAGCTTACAGCACCTGGTATTCCCAGGCGGTCTCCCATCCAAGTACTGACCAGGCCCAACCCTGCTTAGCTTCCGAGATCAGACGAGATCGGGCGTGTTGTGGGTGGTATGGCCGTAAGCCAAAGGAGCAGGCAGAGAAAGGCCGTTTATAGATGTCCATCGCCTTTTGCCAAGAAATGGAGGACGTGTGTGCTGATGATGACAAGTTCCTACCAAAGCCTCCCAGGACAAAATTATGACAATTTGGTCAGTGACAAGCACAATAGCTGGACGATATTGACCAAACTGATGCAGTGAGCCCTAATAAACTGCATGCAGCAGGAAGATAATCCCGCTTTTTTGGCAATATTCGCATGTTTACTTGTTCT
Organism: Chelidonichthys spinosus; assembly: GCA_029853015.1. Taxonomy (NCBI): domain Eukaryota; kingdom Metazoa; phylum Chordata; class Actinopteri; order Perciformes; family Triglidae; genus Chelidonichthys; species Chelidonichthys spinosus. Next base: position 32,152 of record JARXKY010000110.1, read on the forward strand.
GCCATGAAAACCAAGCGCTGGATTTTGGAAAAAGTTATACATTATCGAAAAATGGCTACGCCACCCAAACGTTACCGGGAAATTAATCAGGTCCTGTTCATGTTTGTAATGATTAATCAAATGATCCTGGGGGGGGGGGGGAACTGGATGGGACTGGGGGGTAAAGAATGAGATGAAATACAATGCCCCTGTGGGAGGAGCAGCAGCACCCTCTGCTGTTTGTCAAGGGAAATGGAAAAAAGCTTACAGCACCTGGTATTCCCAGGCGGTCTCCCATCCAAGTACTGACCAGGCCCAACCCTGCTTAGCTTCCGAGATCAGACGAGATCGGGCGTGTTGTGGGTGGTAT
>JARXKY010000112.1:0-17500 GCA_029853015.1 Chelidonichthys spinosus
CCCCCCCCCCCAAAAAAAAAAAAAATGTTATTACCTGCTTTCCTTTGATACAAAGCTGAAGTCAAGACATAACTGGTGTGGTTGGCTTTGATAACAAGCTCTAGTCATGACATCACATTTAGAATGTCCAGATGCCCTAAATGGCTTTGCTAGAAAACTCGAGTCATGACACCACATTTAGAATGTTCAGTTGAACTGCTTTCCTTTGATACAAAGCTGAAGTCATGACATCACTGGTGTGGTTGGCTTTGATAACAAGCTCTATTCATGACATCACATTTAGAATGTTCAGATGCCCTAAATGGCTTTGCTAGAAAACTCAAGTCATGACATCACATTTAGAATGTCCAGATGCCCTAAATGGCTTTGCTAGAAAACTCAAGTCATGACACCACATTTAAAATGTTCAGTTGACCTGCTTTCCTTTGATACAAAGCTGAAGTCATGACATCACTGGTGTGGTTGGCTTTGATAACAAGCTCAAGTCATGACATCACATTTAGAATGTCCAGATGCCCTAAATGGCTTTGCTAGAAAACTCAAGTCATGACACCACATTTAGAATGTTCAGTTGACCTGCTTTCCTTTGATACAAAGCTGAAGTCAAGACATAACTGGTGTGGTTGGCTTTGATAACAAGCTCTAGTCATGACATCACATTTAGAATGTTCAGATGCCCTAAATGGCTTTGCTAGAAAACTCAAGTCATGACACCACATTTAGAATGTTCAGTTGACCTGCTTTCCTTTGATACAAAGCTGAAGTCATGACAACACTGGTGTGGTTGGCTTTGATAACAAGCTCTAGTCATGACATCACATTTAGAATGTCCAGATGCCCTAAATGGCTTTGCTAGAAAACTCAAGTCATGACACCACATTTAGAATGTTCAGTTGACCTGCTTTCCTTTGATACAAAGCTGAAGTCATGACATCACTGGTGTGGTTGGCTTTGATAACAAGCTCTAGTCATGACATCACATTTAGAATGTTCAGATGCCCTATATGGCTAGGCTTCAAAACTCAAGTCAAGTCATAATATTTAAATTTGTAGCTGCCATGAGTTTCTATCTATCTATCTATCTATCTATCTATCTATCTATCTATCTATCTATCTATCTATCTATCTATCTATCTATCCATCCAAGCTCAAGTCATGACATCACTGGTGTGGTTGGCTTTGATAACAAGTTCAGGTCATGACATCACATTTAAAACGTTCAGATGCCCTATATGGCTTTGCTAGAAAACTCAAATCATGACACCACATTTAGAATGTTCAGTTGACCCCCTTTCCTTTGATACAAAGCTGAGGTCATGACATCACTGGTGTGGTTGGCTTTGACAACAAGCTCTATTCATGACATCACATTTAGAATGTTCAGATGCCCTAAATGGCTTTGCTAGAAAACTCAAGTCATGACATCACATTTAGAATGTTCAGATGCCCTAAATGGCTTTGCTAGAAAACTCAAGTCATGATATCATATTTAGAATGTCCAAATGCCCTAAATGGCTTTGCTAGAAAACTCAAGTCATGACACCACATTTAGAATGTTCAGTTGACCTGCTTTCCTTTGAAACAAAGCTGAAGTCATGACATCACTGGTGTGGTTGGCTTTGATAACAAGCTCTAGTCATGACATCACATTTAGAATGTTCAGATGCCCTATATGGCTAGGCTTCAAAACTCAAGTCAAGTCATAATATTTAAATTTGTAGCTGCCATGAGTTTCTATCTATCTATCTATCTATCTATCTATCTATCTATCTATCTATCTATCTATCTATCTATCTATCTATCTATCTATCTATCTATCTATCTATCCATCCATCCATCCATCCATCCATCCAAGCTCAAGTCATGACATCACTGGTGTGGTTGGCTTTGATAACAATTTCAAGTCATGACATCACATTTAAAATGTTCAGATGCCCTAAATGGCTTTGCTAGAAAACTCAAGTCATGACACCATATTTAGAATGTTCAGTTGACCTGCTTTCCTTTGATACAAAGCTGAAGTCATGACAACACTGGTGTGGTTGGCTTTGATAACAAGCTCTAGTCATGACATCACATTTAGAATGTCCAGATGCCCTAAATGGCTTTGCTAGAAAACTCGAGTCATGACACCACATTTAGAATGTTCAGTTGAACTGCTTTCCTTTGATACAAAGCTGAAGTCATGACATCACTGGTGTGGTTGGCTTTGATAACAAGCTCTATTCATGACATCACATTTAGAATGTTCAGATGCCCTAAATGGCTTTGCTAGAAAACTCAAGTCATGACATCACATTTAGAATGTCCAGATGCCCTAAATGGCTTTGCTAGAAAACTCAAGTCATGACACCACATTTAAAATGTTCAGTTGACCTGCTTTCCTTTGATACAAAGCTGAAGTCATGACATCACTGGTGTGGTTGGCTTTGATAACAAGCTCAAGTCATGACATCACATTTAGAATGTCCAGATGCCCTAAATGGCTTTGCTAGAAAACTCAAGTCATGACACCACATTTAGAATGTTCAGTTGACCTGCTTTCCTTTGATACAAAGCTGAAGTCAAGACATAACTGGTGTGGTTGGCTTTGATAACAAGCTCTAGTCATGACATCACATTTAGAATGTTCAGATGCCCTAAATGGCTTTGCTAGAAAACTCAAGTCATGACACCACATTTAGAATGTTCAGTTGACCTGCTTTCCTTTGATACAAAGCTGAAGTCATGACAACACTGGTGTGGTTGGCTTTGATAACAAGCTCTAGTCATGACATCACATTTAGAATGTCCAGATGCCCTAAATGGCTTTGCTAGAAAACTCAAGTCATGACACCACATTTAGAATGTTCAGTTGACCTGCTTTCCTTTGATACAAAGCTGAAGTCATGACATCACTGGTGTGGTTGGCTTTGATAACAAGCTCTAGTCATGACAACACATTTAGAATGTTCAGATGCCCTATATGGCTTTGCTAGAAAACTCAAGTCATGACACCACATTTAGAATGTTCAGTTGACCTGCTTTCCTTTGATACAAAGCTGAAGTCATGACAACACTGGTGTGGTTGGCTTTGATAACAAGCTCTAGTCATGACATCACATTCAGAATGTCCAGATGCCCTAAATGGCTTTGCTAGAAAACTCAAGTCATGACACCACATTTAGAATGTTCAGTTGACCTGCTTTCCTTTGATACAAAGCTGAAGTCATGACATCACTGGTGTGGTTGGCTTTGATAACAAGCTCTAGTCATGACATCACATTTAGAATGTTCAGATGCTCTATATGGCTTTGCTAGAAAACTCAAGTCATGACACCACATTTAGAATGTTCAGTTGACCTGCTTTCCTTTGAAACAAAGCTGAAGTCATGACATCACTGGTGTGGTTGGCTTTGATAACAAGCTCTAGTCATGACATCACATTTAGAATGTTCAGATGCCCTAAATGGCTTTGCTAGAAAACTCAAGTCATGACACCACATTTAGAATGTTCAGTTGACCTGCTTTCCTTTGATACAAAGCTGAAGTCATGACAACACTGGTGTGGTTGGCTTTGATAACAAGCTCTAGTCATGACATCACATTTAGAATGTTCAGATGCCCTAAATGGCTAGGCTACAAAACTCAAGTCAAGTCATAATATTTAAATTTGTAGCTGCCATGAGTTTCTATCTATCTATCTATCTATCTATCTATCTATCTATCTATCTATCTATCTATCTATCTATCTATCTATCTATCTATCTATCTATCCATCCAAGCTCAAGTCATGACATCACTGGTGTGGTTGGCTTTGATAACAAGTTCAGGTCATGACATCACATTTAAAACGTTCAGATGCCCTATATGGCTTTGCTAGAAAACTCAAATCATGACACCACATTTAGAATGTTCAGTTGACCCCCTTTCCTTTGATACAAAGCTGAGGTCATGACATCACTGGTGTGGTTGGCTTTGACAACAAGCTCTATTCATGACATCACATTTAGAATGTTCAGATGCCCTAAATGGCTTTGCTAGAAAACTCAAGTCATGACATCACATTTAGAATGTTCAGATGCCCTAAATGGCTTTGCTAGAAAACTCAAGTCATGATATCATATTTAGAATGTCCAAATGCCCTAAATGGCTTTGCTAGAAAACTCAAGTCATGACACCACATTTAGAATGTTCAGTTGACCTGCTTTCCTTTGAAACAAAGCTGAAGTCATGACATCACTGGTGTGGTTGGCTTTGATAACAAGCTCTAGTCATGACATCACATTTAGAATGTTCAGATGCCCTATATGGCTAGGCTTCAAAACTCAAGTCAAGTCATAATATTTAAATTTGTAGCTGCCATGAGTTTCTATCTATCTATCTATCTATCTATCTATCTATCTATCTATCTATCTATCTATCTATCTATCTATCTATCTATCTATCTATCTATCTATCTATCTATCTATCTATCCATCCATCCATCCATCCATCCATCCAAGCTCAAGTCATGACATCACTGGTGTGGTTGGCTTTGATAACAATTTCAAGTCATGACATCACATTTAAAATGTTCAGATGCCCTAAATGGCTTTGCTAGAAAACTCAAGTCATGACAATATTTAGAATGTTCAGTTGACCTGCTTTCCTTTGATACAAAGCTGAAGTCATGACAACACTGGTGTGGTTGGCTTTGATAACAAGCTCTAGTCATGACATCACATTTTAGAATGTCCAGATGCCCTAAATGGCTTTGCTAGAAAACTCGAGTCATGACACCCATTTAGAATGTTCAGTTGAACTGCTTTCCTTTGATACAAAGCTGAAGTCATGACATCACTGGTGTGGTTGGCTTTGATAACAAGCTCTATTCATGACATCACATTTAGAATGTTCAGATGCCCTAAATGGCTTTGCTAGAAAACTCAAGTCATGACATCACATTTAGAATGTCCAGATGCCCTAAATGGCTTTGCTAGAAAACTCAAGTCATGACACCACATTTAAAATGTTCAGTTGACCTGCTTTCCTTTGATACAAAGCTGAAGTCATGACATCACTGGTGTGGTTGGCTTTGATAACAAGCTCAAGTCATGACATCACATTTAGAATGTCCAGATGCCCTAAATGGCTTTGCTAGAAAACTCAAGTCATGACACCACATTTAGAATGTTCAGTTGACCTGCTTTCCTTTGATACAAAGCTGAAGTCAAGACATAACTGGTGTGGTTGGCTTTGATAACAAGCTCTAGTCATGACATCACATTTAGAATGTTCAGATGCCCTATATGGCTAGGCTTCAAAACTCAAGTCAAGTCATAATATTTAAATTTGTAGCTGCCATGAGTTTCTATCTATCTATCTATCTATCTATCTATCTATCTATCTATCTATCTATCTATCTATCTATCTATCTATCTATCTATCCAAGCTCAAGTCATGACATCACTGGTGTGGTTGGCTTTGATAACAAGCTCTAGTCATGACATCACATTTAGAATGTTCAGATGCCCTATATGGCTAGGCTTCAAAACTCAAGTCAAGTCATAATATTTAAATTTGTAGCTGCCATGAGTTTCTATCTATCTATCTATCTATCTATCTATCTATCTATCTATCTATCTATCTATCTATCTATCTATCTTCTATCTATCTATCTATCTATCTATTATCCATCCATCCATCCATCCATCCATCCATCCCATCCAAGCTCAAGTCATGACATCACTGGTGTGGTTGGCTTTGATAACAAGCTCTATTCATGACATACATTTAGAATGTTCAGATGCCCTAAATGGCTTTGCTAGAAAACTCAAGTCATGACATCACATTTAGAATGTTCAGATGCCCTAAATGGCTTTGCTAGAAAACTCAAGTCATGATATCATATTTAGAATGTCCAGATGCCCTAAATGGCTTTGCTAGAAAACTCAAGTCATGACACCACATTTAGAATGTTCAGTTGACCTGCTTTCCTTTGAAACAAAGCTGAAGTCATGACATCACTGGTGTGGTTGGCTTTGATAACAAGCTCTAGTCGGACATCACATTTAGAATGTTCAGATGCCCTAAATGGCTTTGCTAGAAAACTCAAGTCATGAACCACATTTGAATGTTCATTGACCTGCTTTCCTTTGATACAAAGCTGAAGTCATGACAACACTGGTGTGGTTGGCTTTGATAACAAGCTCTAGTCATGACATCACATTTAGAATGTCCAGATGCCCTAAATGGCTTTGCTAGAAAACTCAAGTCATGACACCACATTTAGAATGTTCAGTTGACCTGCTTTCCTTTGAAACAAAGCTGAAGTCATGACATCACTGGTGTGGTTGGCTTTGATAACAAGCTCTAGTCATGACATCACATTTAGAATGTTCAGATGCCCTAAATGGCTTTGCTAGAAAACTCAAGTCATGACACCACATTTAGAATGTTCAGTTACCTGCTTTCCTTTGATACAAAGCTGAAGTCTGACAACACTGGTGTGGTTGGCTTTGATAACAAGCTCTAGTCATGACATCACATTTAGAATGTCCAGATGCCCTAAATGGCTTTGCTAGAAAACTCAAGTCATGACACCACATTTAAATGTTCAGTTGACCTGCTTTCCTTTGATACAAAGCTGAAGTCATGACATCACTGGTGTGGTTGGCTTTGATAACAAGCTCTAGTCATGACATCACATTTAGAATGTTCAGATGCCCTATATGGCTAGGCTTCAAAACTCAAGTCAAGTCATAATATTTAATTTTGTAGCTGCCATGAGTTTCTATCTATCTATCTATCTATCTATCTATCTATCTATCTATTATCTATCTATCTTCTATCTATCTATCTATCTATCTATTATCTATCTATCCATCCATCCATCCATCCATCCATCCACCAAGCTCAAGTCATGACATCACTGGTGTGGTTGGCTTTGATAACAAGCTCTATTCATGAATCACATTTAGAATGTTCAGATGCCCTAAATGGCTTTGCTAGAAAACTCAAGTCATGAATCAATTTAGAATGTTCAGATGCCCTAAATGGCTTTGCTAGAAAACTCAAGTCATGATATCATATTTAGAATGTCCAGATGCCCTAAATGGCTTTGCTAGAAAAACTCAAGTCATGACACCACATTTAGAATGTTCAGTTGACCTGCTTTCCTTTGAAACAAAGCTGAAGTCATGACATCACTGGTGTGGTTGGCTTTGATAACAAGCTCTAGTCGTGACATCACATTTAGAATGTTCAGATGCCCTAAATGGCTTTGCTAGAAAACTCAAGTCATGACACCAATTTAGAATGTTCAGTTGACCTGCTTTCCTTTGATACAAAGCTGAAGTATGACAACATGGTGTGGTTGGCTTTGATAACAAGCTCTAGTCATGACATCACATTTAGAATGTCCAGATGCCCTAAATGGCTTTGCTAGAAAACTCAAGTCATGACACCACATTTAGAATGTTCAGTTGACCTGCTTTCCTTTGATACAAAGCTGAGGTCATGACATCACTGGTGTGGTTGGCTTTGATAACAAGCTCTATTCATGACATCACATTTAGAATGTTCAGTGCCCTAAATGGCTTTGCTAGAAAACTCAAGTCATGACATCACATTTAGAATGTCCAGATGCCCTAAATGGCTTTGCTAGAAAACTCAAGTCATGACACCACATTTAGAATGTTCAGTTGACCTGCTTTCCTTTGATACAAAGCTGAAGTCAAGACAAAGCTGGTGTGGTTGGCTTTGATAACAAGCTCTAGTCATGACATCACATTTAGAATGTTCAGATGCCCTATATGGCTAGGCTTCAAAACTCAAGTCAAGTCATAATATTTAAATTTGTAGCTGCCATGAGTTTCTATCTATCTATTATCTATCTATTATCTATCTATCTATCTATCTATCTATCTATCTATCTATCTATCTATCCATCCATCCATCCATCCATCCATCCATCCATCCATCCAAGCTCAAGTCATGACATCACTGGTGTGGTTGGCTTTGATAACAATTTCAAGTCATGACATCACATTTAAAACGTTCAGATGCCCTATATGGCTTTGCTAGAAAACTCAAGTCATGACATCACATTTAGAATGTTCAGTTGACCTGCTTTCCTTTGATACAAAGCTGAGGTCATGACATCACTGGTGTGGTTGGCTTTGATAACAAGCTCTATTCATGACATCACATTTAAAACGTTCAGATGCCCTATATGGCTTTGCTAGAAAACTCAAATCATGGCACCACATTTAGAATGTTCAGTTGACCTGCTTTCCTTTGATACAAAGCTGAGGTCATGACATCACTGGTGTGGTTGGCTTTGATAACAAGCTCTATTCATGACATCACATTTAGAATGTTCAGATGCCCTAAATGGCTTTGCTAGAAAACTCAAGTCATGACATCACATTTAGAATGTTCAGATGCCCTAAATGGCTTTGCTAGAAAACTCAAGTCATGACACCACATTTAGAATGTTCAGTTGACCTGCTTTCCTTTGATACAAAGCTGAAGTCATGACATCACTGGTGTGGTTGGCTTTGATAACAAGCTCTATTCATGACATCACATTTAGAATGTTCAGATGCCCTATATGGCTAGGCTTCAAAACTCAAGTCAAGTCATAATATTTAAATTTGTAGCTGCCATGAGTTTCTTCTATCTATCTATCTATCTATCTATCTATCTATCTATCTATCTATCTATCTATTACTATCTATCTATCTATCTATCTATCCATCCATCCATCCATCCATCCATCCAAGCTCAAGTCATGACATCACATTTAGAATGTCCAGATGCCCTAAATGGCTTTGCTAGAAAACTCGAGTCATGACACCACATTTAGAATGTTCAGTTGAACTGCTTTCCTTTGATACAAAGCTGAAGTCATGACATCACTGGTGTGGTTGGCTTTGATAACAAGCTCTATTCATGACATCACATTTAGAATGTTCAGATGCCCTAAATGGCTTTGCTAGAAAACTCAAGTCATGACATCACATTTAGAATGTCCAGATGCCCTAAATGGCTTTGCTAGAAAACTCAAGTCATGACACCACATTTAGAATGTTCAGTTGACCTGCTTTCCTTTGATACAAAGCTGAAGTCATGACATCACTGGTGTGGTTGGCTTTGATAACAAGCTCTAGTCATGACATCACATTTAGAATGTCCAGATGCCCTAAATGGCTTTGCTAGAAAACTCAAGTCATGACACCACATTTAGAATGTTCAGTTGACCTGCTTTCCTTTGATACAAAGCTGAAGTCATGACATCACTGGTGTGGTTGGCTTTGATAACAAGCTCTATTCATGACATCACATTTAGAATGTTCAGATGCCCTAAATGGCTTTGCTAGAAAACTCAAGTCATGACATCACATTTAGAATGTCCAGATGCCCTAAATGGCTTTGCTAGAAAACTGAAGTCATGACACCACATTTAGAATGTTCAGTTGACCTGCTTTCCTTTGATACAAAGCTGAAGTCAAGACATAACTGGTGTGGTTGGCTTTGATAACAAGCTCTAGTCATGACATCACATTTAGAATGTTCAGATGCCCTATATGGCTAGGCTTCAAAACTCAAGTCAAGTCATAATATTTAAATTTGTAGCTGCCATGACTTTCTATCTATCTATCTATCTATCTATCTATCTATCTATCTATCTATCTATCTATCTATCTATCTATCTATCTATCTATCCATCCATCCATCCATCCATCCATCCATCCATCCATCCAAGCTCAAGTAATGACATCACTGGTGTGGTTGGATTTGATAACAAGCTCTATTCATGACATCACATTTAGAATGTTCAGATGCCCTAAATGGCTTTGCTAGAAAACTCAAGTCATGACATCACATTTAGAATGTTCAGATGCCCTAAATGGCTTTGCTAGAAAACTCAAGTCATGATATCATATTTAGAATGTCCAGATGCCCTAAATGGCTTTGCTAGAAAACTCAAGTCATGACACCACATTTAGAATGTTCAGTTGACCTGCTTTCCTTTGAAACAAAGCTGAAGTCATGACATCACTGGTGTGGTTGGCTTTGATAACAAGCTCTAGTCATGACATCACATTTAGAATGTTCAGATGCCCTAAATGGCTTTGCTAGAAAACTCAAGTCATGACACCACATTTAGAATGTTCAGTTGACCTGCTTTCCTTTGATACAAAGCTGAAGTCAAGACATAACTGGTGTGGTTGGCTTTGATAACAAGCTCTAGTCATGACATCACATTTAGAATGTTCAGATGCCCTATATGGCTAGGCTACAAAACTCAAGTTAAGTCATAATATTTAAATTTGTTGCTGCCATGAGTTTCGATCTATCTATCTATCTATCTATCTATCTATCTATCTATCTATCTATCTATCTATCTATCTATCTATCTATCTATCTATCTATCTATCTATCTATCTATCCATCTCCCCATCCATCCATCCATCCATCCATCCATCCAAGCTCAAGTCATGACATCACTGGTGTGGTTGGCTTTGATAACAAGTTCAAGTCATGACATCACATTTAAAACGTTCAGATGCCCTAATGGCTTTGCTAGAAAACTCAAGTCATGACATCACATTTAGAATGTCCAGATGCCCTAAATGGCTTTGCTAGAAAACTCAAGTCATGACACCCCATTTAAAATGTTCAGTTGACCTGCTTTCCTTTGATACAAAGCTGAAGTCAAGACATAACTGTGTGGTTGGCTTTGATAACAAGCTCTAGTCATGACATCACATTTAGAATGTTCAGATGCCCTAAATGGCTTTGCTAGAAAACTCAAGTCATGACACCATATTTAGAATGTTCAGTTGACCTGCTTTCCTTTGATACAAAGCTAAGTCATGACAACACTGGTGTGGTTGGCTTTGATAAAAAGCTCTAGTCATGACATCACATTTAGAATGTCCAGATGCCCTAAATGGCTTTGCTAGAAAATCGAGTCATGACACCACATTTAGAATGTTCAGTTGAACTGCTTTCCTTTGATACAAAGCTGAAGTCAGACATCACTGGTGTGGTTGGCTTTGATAACAACTCTATTCATGACATCAATTTAGAATTTCAGATGCCCTAAATGGCTTTGCTAAAAATCAAGTCATGACACCACAATTAGAATGTTCAGTTGACCTGCTTTCCTTTGATACAAAGCTGAGGTCATGACATCACTGGTGTGGTTGGCTTTGATAACAAGCTCTATTCATGACATCACATTTAGAATGTTCAGATGCCCTAAATGGCTTTGCTAGAAAACTCAAGTCATGACATCACATTTAGAATGTTCAGATGCCCTAAATGGCTTTGCTAGAAAACTCAAGTCATTGACACCACATTTAGAAGTTCAGTTGAACCTGCTTTCCTTTGATACAAAGCTGAAGTCAAGACATAACTGGTGTGGTTGGCTTTGATAACAAGCTCTAGTCATGACCATCACATTTAGAATGTTCAGATGCCCTATATGGCTAGGCTTCAAAAACTCAAGTCAAGTCATAATATTTAAATTTGTAGCTGCCATGAGTTTCTATCTATCTATCAATCTATCTATTATTATCTATCTATCTATCTATCATCTATCTATCTATCTATCTATCTATCTATCTATCTATCTATCCATCCATCCATCCATCCACCATCCAAGCTCAAGTCATGACATCACTGGTGTGGTTGGATTTGATAACAAGCTCTATTCATGACATCACATTTAGAATGTTCAGATGCCCTAAATGGCTTTGCTAGAAAACTCAAGTCATGACATCACATTTAGAATGTTCAGATGCCCTAAATGGCTTTGCTAGAAAACTCAAATCATGACACCACATTTAGAATGTTCAGTTGACCTGCTTTCCTTTGATACAAAGCTGAGGTCATGACATCACTGGTGTGGTTGGCTTTGACAACAAGCTCTATTCATGACATCACATTTAGAATGTTCAGATGCCCTAAATGGCTTTGCTAGAAAACTCAAGTCATGACATCACATTTAGAATGTTCAGTTGACCTGCTTTCCTTTGAAACAAAGCTGAAGTCATGACATCACTGGTGTGGTTGGCTTTGATAACAAGCTCTAGTCATGACATCACATTTAGAATGTTCAGATGCCCTATATGGCTAGGCTTCAAAACTCAAGTCAAGTCATAATATTTAAATTTGTAGCTGCCATGAGTTTCTATCTATCTATCTATCTATCTATCTATCTATCTATCTATCTATCTATCTATCTATCTATCTATCTATCTATCTATCTATCTATCTATCTATCCATCCATCCATCCATCCATCCAAGCTCAAGTCATGACATCACTGGTGTGGTTGGCTTTGATAACAATTTCAAGTCATGACATCACATTTAAAAATGTTCAGATGCCCTAAATGGCTTTGCTAGAAAACTCAAGTCATGACACCATATTTTAGAATGTTCATTGACCTGCTTTCCTTTGATACAAAGCTGAAGTCATGACAACACTGGTTGTGGTTGGCTTTGATAACAAGTCTAGTCATGACATCACATTTAGAATGTCCAGATGCCCTAAATGGCTTTGCTAGAAAACTCGAGTCATGATACCACATTTAGAATGTTCAGTTGAACTGCTTTTCCTTGATACAAAGCTGAAGTCATGACATCACTGGTGTGGTTGGCTTTGATAACAAGCTCTATTCATGACATCACATTTAGAATTGTTCAGATGCCCTAAATGGCTTTGCTAGAAAACTCAAGTCATGACATCACATTTAGAATGTCCAGATGCCCTAAATGGCTTTGCTAGAAAACTCAAGTCATGACACCACATTTAGAATGTTCAGTTGACCTGCTTTCCTTTGATACAAAGCTGAAGTCATGACATTCACTGGTGTGGTTGGCTTTGATAACAAGCTCTATTCATGACATCACATTTAGAATGTTCAGATGCCCTAAATGGCTTTGCTAGAAAACTCAAGTCATGACATCACATTTAGAATGTCCAGATGCCCTAAATGGCTTTGCTAGAAAACTCAAGTCATGACACCACATTTAGAATGTTCAGTTTGACCTGCTTTCCTTTGATACAAAGCTGAAGTCAAGACAAAAACTGGTGTGGTTGGCTTTGATAACAAGCTCTTTCATGACATCACATTTAGAATGTTCAGATGCCCTATATGGCTAGGCTTCAAAACTCAAGTCAAGTCATAATATTTAAATTTGTAGCTGCCATGAGTTTCTATCTATCTATCCAATCTATCTATCTATCTATCATCTATCTATCTATCTATCTATCTATCTATCTATCTATCTATCTATCTATCTATCTATCTATCTATCTATCTATCTATCCATCCAATCCATCCATCCCATCCATCCAAGCTCAAGTCATGACATCACTGGTGTGGTTGGATTTGATAACAAGCTCTATTCATGACATCACATTTAGAATGTTTCAGATGCCCTAAATGGCTTTGCTAGAAAACTCAAGTCATGACATCACATTTAGAATGTTCAGATGCCCTAAATGGCTTTGCTAGAAAACTCAAGTCATGATATCATATTTAGAATGTCCAGATGCCCTAAATGGCTTTGCTAGAAAACTCAAGTCATGACACCACATTTAGAATGTTCAGTTGACCTGCTTTCCTTTGAAACAAAGCTGAAGTCATGACATCACTTGTGTGGTTGGCTTTGATAACAAGCTCTAGTCATGACATCACATTTAGAATGTTCAGATGCCCTAAATGGCTTTTGCTAGAAAACTCAAGTCATGACCACCCATTAGAATGTTCAGTTGACCTGCTTTCCTTTGATACAAAGCTGAAGTCATGACAACACTGGTGTGGTTGGCTTTGATAACAAGCTCTAGTCATGACATCACATTTAGAATGTCCAGATGCCCTAAATGGCTTTGCTAGAAAACTCAAGACATGACACCACATTTAGAATGTTCAGTTGACCTGCTTTCCTTTGATAAAAAGCTGAAGTCATGACATCACTGGGTGTGGTTGGCTTTGATAACAAGCTCTAGTCATGACATCACATTTAGAATGTTTCAGATGCCTATATGGCTAGGCTTCAAAACTCAATCAAGTCATAATATTTAAAATTTTGTAGCTGCCATGAGTTTCTATCTATCTATCTATCTATCTTTATCTATCTATCTATCTATCTATCTATCTATCTATCTATCTATCTATCTATCTATATATCTATCTATCCATCCATCCATCCATCCATCCAATCCATCCATCCATCCAAGCTCAAGTCATGACATCACTGGTGTGGTTGGCTTTGATAACAAGCTCTATTCATGAAATCACATTTAGAATGTTCAGATGCCCTAAATGGCTTTGCTAGAAAACTCAAGTCATGACATCACAGTTAGAATGTTCAGATGCCCTAAATGGCTTTGCTAGAAAACTCAAGTCATGAAATTATCATATTTAGAATGTCCAGATGCCCCTAAATGGCTTTGCTAGAAAACTCAAGTCATGACACCACATTTAGAATGTTCAGTTGACATGCTTTCCTTTGAAACAAAGCTGAAGTCATGACATCACTGGTGTGGTTGGCTTTGATAACAAGCTCTAGTCATGACATCACATTTAGAATGTTCAGATGCCCTAAATGGCTTTGCTAGAAAAACTCAAGTCATGACACCACATTTAGAATGTTCAGTTGACCTGCTTTCCTTTGATACAAAGCTGAAGTCATGACAACACTGGTGTGGTTGGCTTTTGATAACAAGCTCTAGTCATGACATCACATTTAGAAATGTCCAGATGCCCTAAATGGCTTTGCTAGAAAACTCAAGTCATGACACCACATTTAGAATGTTCAGTTGACCTGCTTTCCTTTGATACAAAGCTGAAGTCAAGACATAACTGGTGTGGTTGGCTTTGATAACAAGCTCTAGTCATGACATCACATTTAGAATGTTCAGATGCCCTATATGGCTAGGCTTCAAAACTCAAGTCAAGTATAATATTTAAATTTGTAGCTGCCATGAGTTTCTATCTATCTATCTATCTATCTATCTATCTATCTATCTATCTATCTATCTATCTATCTATCTATCCATCCATCCATCCATCCATCCATCCATCCATCCATCCAAGCTCAAGTCATGACATTCACTGGTGTGGTTTGGCTTTGATAAACAAGCTCTATTCATGACATCACATTTAGAATGTTCAGATGCCCTAAATGGCTTTGCTTAGAAAACTCAAGTCATGGACATCACATTTAGAATGTTCAGATGCCCTAAATGGCTTTGCTAGAAAACTCAAGTCATGATATCATATTTAGAATGTCCAGATGCCCTAAATGGCTTTGCTAGAAAACTCAAGTCATGACACCCACATTTAAATGTTCAGTTGAACCTGCTTTCCTTTGAAACAAAGCTGAAGTCATGACATCACTGGTGTGGTTGGCTTGATAACAAGCTCTAGTCATGACATCACATTTAGAATGTTCAGATGCCCTAAATGGCTTTGCTAGAAAACTCAAAGTCATGACACCACATTTTAGAATGTTCATTTGACCTGCTTTCCTTTGATACAAAGCTGAAGTCATGACAAACACTGGTGTGGTTGGCTTTGATAACAAGCTCTAGTCATGACATCACATTTAGAATGTCCAGATGCCCTAAATGGCTTTGCTAGAAAACTCAAGTCATGACACCACATTTAGAATGTTCAGTTGACCTGCTTTCCTTTGATACAAAGCTGAAGTCATGACATCCACTGGTGTGGTTGGCTTTGATAACAAGCTCTAGTCATGACATCACATTTAGAATGTTCAGATGCCCTATATGGCTAGGCTTCAAAACTCAAGTCCAAGTCATTATATTTAAATTTGTAGCTGCCATGAGTTTCTATCTATTCTTCTATCTATCTATCTATCTATCTATCTATCTATTATTTTCATCTATCCATCCATCCATCCATCCATCCATCCATCCAAGCTCAAGTCATGACATCACTGGTGTGGTTGGCTTTGATAACAAGCTCTATTCATGACATCACATTTAGAATGTTCAGATGCCCTAAATGGCTTTGCTAGAAAACTCGAGTCATGACACCACATTTAGAATGTTCAGTTGAACTGCTTTCCTTTGATACAAAGCTGAAGTCATGACATCACTGGTGTGGTTGGCTTTGATAACAAGCTCTATTCATGACATCACATTTAGAATGTTCAGATGCCCTAAATGGCTTTGCTAGAAAACTCAAGTCATGACATCACATTTAGAATGTCCAGATGCCCTAAATGGCTTTGCTAGAAAACTCAAGTCATGACACCACATTTAGAATGTTCAGTTGACCTGCTTTCCTTTGATACAAAGCTGAAGTCATGACATCACTGGTGTGGTTGGCTTTGATAACAAGCTCTAGTCATGACATCACATTTAGAATGTCCAGATGCCCTAAATGGCTTTGCTAGAAAACTCAAATCATGACACCACATTTAGAATGTTCAGTTGACCTGCTTTCCTTTGATACAAAGCTGAAGTCATGACATCACTGGTGTGGTTGGCTTTGATAACAAGCTCTATTCATGATATCACATTTAGAATGTTCAGATGCCCTAAATGGCTTTGCTAGAAAACTCAAGTCATGACATCACATTTAGAATGTCCAGATGCCCTAAATGGCTTTGCTAGAAAACTCAAGTCATGACATCATACTTAGAATGTCCAGATGCCCTAAATGGCTTTGCTAGAAAACTCAAGTCATGACACCACATTTAGAATGTTCAGTTGACCTGCTTTCCTTTGATACAAAGCTGAAGTCATGACAACACTGGTGTGGTTGGCTTTGATAACAAGCTCTAGTCATGACATCACATTTAGAATGTCCAGATGCCCTAAATGGCTTTGCTAGAAAACTCAAGTCATGACACCACATTTAGAATGTTCAGTTGACCTGCTTTCCTTTGATACAAAGCTGAAGTCATGACATCACTGGTGTGGTTGGCTTTGATAACAAGCTCTATTCATGACATCACATTTAGAATGTTCAGATGCCCTAAATGGCTAGGCTACAAAAACTCAAGTCAAGTCATAATATTTAAATTTGTAGCTGCCATGAGTTTCTATCTATCTATCTATCTATCTATCTATCTATCTATCTATCTATCTATCTATCTTATCTATCTATCTATCTATTCTATCTATCATTATCTATCTATCTATCCACCATCCATCCATCCATCCAAGCTCAAGTCATGACATCACTGGTGTGGTTGGCTTTGATAACAAGTTCAGGTCATGACATCACATTTAAAACGTTCAGATGCCCTATATGGCTTTGCTAGAAAAACTCAAGTCATGACATCACATTTAGAAGTCCAGATGCCCTAAATGGCTTTGCTAAAAACTCAAGTCATGACACCCAACATTTAGAATGTTCAGTTGACCTGCTTTCCTTTGATACAAAGCTGAAGTCAAGACATAACTGGTGTGGTTGGCTTTTTGATAACAAGCTCTAGTCATGACATCACATTTAGAATGTTCAGATGCCCTATATGGCTAGG
>JARXKY010000112.1:22500-35000 GCA_029853015.1 Chelidonichthys spinosus
TTTGTAGCTGCCATGAGTTTCTATCTATCTATCTATCTATCTATCTATCTATCTATCTATCTATCTATCTATCTATCTATCTATCTATCTATCTATCCATCCATCCATCCATCCATCCATCCATCCATCCATCCAAGCTCAAGTCATGACATCACTGGTGTGGTTGGCTTTGATAACAAGTTCAAGTCATGACATCACATTTAAAACGTTCAGATGCCCTATATGGCTTTGCTAGAAAACTCAAGTCATGACATCACATTTAGAATGTCCAGATGCCCTAAATGGCTTTGCTAGAAAACTCAAGTCATGACACCACATTTAGAATGTTCAGTTGACCTGCTTTCCTTTGATACAAAGCTGAAGTCAAGACATAACTGGTGTGGTGTGCTTTGATAACAAGCTCTAGTCATGACATCACATTTAGAATGTTCAGATGCCCTATATGGCTAGGCTACAAAACTCAAGTTAAGTCATAATATTTAAATTTGTAGCTGCCATGAGTTTCTATCTATCTATCTATCTATCTATCTATCTATCTATCTATCTATCTATCTATCTATCTATCTATCTATCTATCTATCTATCTATCTATCCATCCATCCAAGCTCAAGTCATGACATCACTGGTGTGGTTGGATTTGATAACAAGCTCTATTCATGACATCACATTTAGAATGTTCAGATGCCCTAAATGGCTTTGCTAGAAAACTCAAGTCATGACATCACATTTAGAATGTTCAGATGCCCTAAATGGCTTTGCTAGAAAACTCAAGTCATGATATCATATTTAGAATGTCCAGATGCCCTAAATGGCTTTGCTAGAAAACTCAAGTCATGACACCACATTTAGAATGTTCAGTTGACCTGCTTTCCTTTGAAACAAAGCTGAAGTCATGACATCACTGGTGTGGTTGGCTTTGATAACAAGCTCTAGTCATGACATCACATTTAGAATGTTCAGATGCCCTAAATGGCTTTGCTAGAAAACTCAAGTCATGACACCACATTTAGAATGTTCAGTTGACCTGCTTTCCTTTGATACAAAGCTGAAGTCATGACAACACTGGTGTGGTTGGCTTTGATAACAAGCTCTAGTCATGACATCACATTTAGAATGTCCAGATGCCCTAAATGGCTTTGCTAGAAAACTCAAGACATGACACCACATTTAGAATGTTCAGTTGACCTGCTTTCCTTTGATACAAAGCTGAAGTCATGACATCACTGGTGTGGTTGGCTTTGATAACAAGCTCTAGTCATGACATCACATTTAGAATGTTCAGATGCCCTATATGGCTAGGCTTCAAAACTCAAGTCAAGTCATAATATTTAAATTTGTAGCTGCCATGAGTTTTCTATCTATCTATCTATCTATCTATCTATCTATCTATCTATCTATCTATCTATCTATCTATCTATCTATCTATCTATCTATATATCTATCTATCCATCCATCCATCCAACCATCCATCCATCCATCCATCCAAGCTCAAGTCATGACATCACTGTGTGGTTGGCTTTGATAACAAGCTCTATTCATGACATCACATTTAGAATTGTCCAGATGCCCTAAATGGCTTTGCTAGAAAACTCAAGTCATGACATCACAGTTAGAATGTTCAGATGCCCTAAATGGCTTTGCTAGAAAACTCAAGTCATGATATCATATTTAGAATGTCCAGATGCCCTAAATGGCTTTGCTAGAAAACTCAAGTCATGACACCACATTTAGAATGTTCAGTTGACATGCTTTCCTTTGAAACAAAGCTGAAGTCATGACATCACTGGTGTGGTTGGCTTTGATAACAAGCTCTAGTCATGACATCACATTTAGAATGTTCAGATGCCCTAAATGGCTTTGCTAGAAAACTCAAGTCATGACACCACATTTAGAATGTTCAGTTGACCTGCTTTCCTTTGATACAAAGCTGAAGTCATGACATCACTGGTGTGGTTGGCTTTGATAACAAGCTCTAGTCATGACATCACATTTAGAATGTCCAGATGCCCTAAATGGCTTTGCTAGAAAACTCAAGTCATGACACCACATTTAGAATGTTCAGTTGACCTGCTTTCCTTTGATACAAAGCTGAAGTCATGACATCACTGGTGTGGTTGGCTTTGATAACAAGCTCTATTCATGACATCACATTAGATGTTCAGATGCCCTAAATGGCTTTGCTAGAAAACTCAAGTCATGACATCACATTTAGAATGTCCAGATGCCCTAAATGGCTTTGCTAGAAAACTCAAGTCATGACACCACATTTAGAATGTTCAGTTGACCTGCTTTCCTTTGATACAAAGCTGAAGTCAAGACATAACTGGTGTGGTTGGCTTTGATAACAAGCTCTAGTCATGACATCACATTTAGAATGTTCAGATGCCCTATATGGCTAGGCTTCAAAACTCAAGTCAAGTCATAATATTTAAATTTGTAGCTGCCATGAGTTTCTATCTATCTATCTATCTATCTATCTATCTATCTATCTATCTATCTATCTATCTATCTATCTATCTATCTATCTATCTATCTATCTATCTATCCATCCATCCATCCATCCATCCATCCATCCATCCATCCAAGCTCAAGTCATGACATCACTGGTGTGGTTGGCTTTGATAACAAGCTCTATTCATGACATCACATTTAGAATGTTCAGATGCCCTAAATGCTTTGCTAGAAAACTCAAGTCATGACATCACATTTAGAATGTTCAGATGCCCTAAATGGCTTTTGCTAGAAAACTCAAGTCATGATATCATATTTAGAATGTCCAATGCCCTAAATGGCTTTGCTAGAAAACTCAAGTCATGACACCACATTTAGAATGTTCAGTTGACCTGCTTTCCTTTGAAACAAAGCTGAAGTCATGACATCACTGGTGTGGTTGGCTTTGATAACAAGCTCTAGTCATGACATCACATTTAGAATGTTCAGATGCCCTAAATGGCTTTGCTAGAAAACTCAAGTCATGACACCACATTTAGAATGTTCATTTGAGACCTGCTTTCCTTTGATACAAAGCTGAAGTCATGACAACACTGGTGGGTTGGCTTTGATAACAAGCTCTAGTCATGACATCACATTTAGAATGTCCAGATGCCCTAAATGGCTTTGCTAGAAAACTCAAGTCATGACACCACATTTAGAATGTTCATTGACCTGCTTTCCTTTGATACAAAGCTGAAGTCATGACATCACTGTGTGGTTGGCTTTGATAACAAGCTCTAGTCATGACATCACATTTAGAATGTTCAGATGCCCTATATGGCTAGGCCTTCAAAACTCAAGTCAAGTCATTATATTTAAATTTGTAGCTGCCATGAGTTTCTATCTATCTATCTATCTATCTATCTATCTATCTATCTATCTATCTATCTATCTATCAATCTATCTATCTATCTATCTATCCATCCATCCATCCATCCATCCATCCATCCATCCAAGCTCAAGTCATGACATCACTGTGTGGTGGCTTTGATAACAAGCTCTATTCATGACATCACATTTAGAATGTTCAGATGCCCTAAATGGCTTTGCTAAAAACTCGAGTCATGACACCACATTTAGAATGTTCAGTTGAACTGCTTTCCTTTGATACAAAGCTGAAGTCTGACATCACTGGTGTGGTTGGCTTTGATAACAAGCTCTATTCATGACATCACATTTAGAATGTTCAGATGCCCTAAATGGCTTTGCTAGAAAACTCAAGTCATGACATCACATTAGAATGTCCAGATGCCCTAAATGGCTTTGCTAGAAAACTCAAGTCATGACACCAACATTTAGAATGTTCAGTTGACCTGCTTTCCTTTTGATACAAAGCTGAAGTCATGACATCACTGGTGTGTTTGGCTTTGATAACAAGCTCTAGTCATGACATCACATTTAGAATGTCCAGATGCCCCTAAATGGCTTTGCTAGAAAACTCAAATCATGACACCACATTTAGAATGATTCAGTTGACCCTGCTTTCCTTTGATACAAAGCTTAATCCTGACATCACTGGTGTGGTTGGCTTTGATAACAAGCTCTATTCATGATATCACATTTAGAATGTTCAGATGCCCTAAATGGCTTTGCTAGAAAACTCAAGTCATGACATCACATTTAGAATGTCCAGATGCCCTAAATGGCTTTGCTAGAAAACTCAAGTCATGACATCATACTTAGAATGTCCAGATGCCCTAAATGGCTTTGCTAGAAAACTCAAGTCATGACACCACAAATTTAGATGTTCATTGACCTGCTTTCCTTTGATACAAAGCTGAAGTCATGACAACACTGTGTTGGTTGGCTTTGATAACAAGCTCTAGTCATGACATCACATTAGAATGTCCAGATGCCCTAAATGGCTTTGCTAGAAAACTCAAGTCATGACACCACATTTAGAATGTTCAGTTGACCTGCTTTCCTTTGATACAAAGCTGAAGTCATGACATCACTGGTGTGGTTGGCTTTGATAACAAGCTCTATTCATGACATCACATTTAGAATGTTCAGATGCCCTAAATGGCTAGGCTACAAAACTCAAGTCAATCATAATATTTAAATTTGTACTGCCATGAGTTCTATCTATCTATCTATCTATCTATCTATCTATCTATCTTCTATCTATCTATCTATCTATCTATCTATCTATCTATCTATCTATCTATCTATCTATCTATCTATCCATCCATCCATCCATCCAAGCTCAAGTCATGACATCACTGGTGTGGTTGGCTTTGATAACAAGTTCAAGTCATGACATCTCACATTTAAAACGTGTCAGATGCCCTATATGGCTTGCTAGAAAACTCAAATCATGACACCACATTTAGAATGTTCAGTTGACCTGCTTTCCTTTGATACAAAGCTGAGGTCAATGACATCACTGGTGTGGTTGGCTTTGATAACAAGCTCTATTCATGACAACACATTTAGAATGTTCAGATGCCCTAAATGGCTTTGCTAGAAAACTCAAGTCATGACATCACATTTATAATGTTCAGATGCCCTAAATGGCTTTGCTAGAAAACTCAAGTCATGACATCATACTTAGAATGTCCAGATGCCCTAAATGGCTTTGCTAGAAAACTCAAGTCATGACACCACATTTAAATGTTCAGTTGACCTGCTTTCCTTTTGATACAAAGCTGAAGTCATGACAACACTGGTGTGGTTGGCTTTGATAACAAGCTCTAGTCATGACATCACATTTAGAATGTCCAGATGCCCTAAATGGCTTTGCTAGAAAACTCAGTCAGTCATGACACCACATTTAGAATGTTCAGTTGACCTGCTTTCCTTTGATACAAAGCTGAAGTCATGACATCACTGGTGTGGTGGCTTTGATAACAAGCTCTATCATGACATCACAATATAGAATGTTCAGATGCCCTATATGGCTAGGCTACAAAACTCAGTCAAGTCATAATATTTAAATTTGTAGCTGCCATGAGTTTCTATCTATCTATCTATCTATCTATCTATCTATCTATCTATCTATCTATCTATCTATCAATCTATCAATCTATCTATCTATCTATCCATCCATCCAAGCTCAATCATGACATCACTGGTGTGGTTTGGCTTTGATAACAAGTTCAAGTCATGACATCACATTTAGAATGTTCAGATGCCCTAAATGGCTTTGCTAGAAAACTCAAGTCATGACACCACATTTAGAATGTTCAGTTGACCTGCTTTCCTTGATACAAAGCTGAAGTCATGACATCACTGGTGTGGTTGGCTTTTGATAACAAGCTCTAGTCATGACATCACATTTAGAATGTCCAGATGCCCTAAATGGCTTTGCTAGAAAACTCAAGTCATGACACCACATTTAGAATGTTCAGTTGACCTGCTTTCCCTTTGATACAAAGCTGAAGTCATGACATCACTGGTGTGGTTGGCTTTGATAACAAGCTCTATTCATGACATCACATTTAGAATGTTCAGATGCCCTAAATGGCTTTGCTAAAAACTCAAGTCATGACATCACATTTAGAATGTCCAGATGCCCTAAATGGCTTTGCTAGAAAACTCAAGTCATGACACCACATTTAGAATGTTCAGTTGACCTGCTTTCCTTTGAAACAAAGCTGAAGTCAAGACATAACTGGTGTGGTTGGCTTTGATAACAAGCTCTATCATGACATCACATTTAGAATGTTCAGATGCCCTATATGGCTAGGCTTCAAAACTCAAGTCAAGTCATAATATTTAAATTTGTAGCTGCCATGAGTTTCTATCTATCTATCTATCTATCTATCTATCTATCTATCTATCTATCTATCTATCTATCTATCTATCTATCTATCTATCTATCTATCCATCCATCCAAGCTCAAGTCATGACATCACTGGTGTGGTTGGCTTTGATAACAAGTTCAAGTCATGACATCACATTTAGAATGTTCAGATGCCCTAAATGGCTTTGCTAGAAAACTCAAGTCATGACATCACATTTAGAATGTCCAGATGCCCTAAATGGCTTTGCTAGAAAACTCAAGTCATGACACCACATTTAGTAATGTTCAGTTGACCTGCTTTCCTTTGATACAAAGCTGAAGTCATGACATCACTGGTGTGGTTTGGCTTTGATAACAAGCTCTAGTCATGACATCACATTTAGAATGTCCAGATGCCCTAAATGGCTTTGCTAGAAAACTCAAGTCATGACACCACATTTAGAATGTTCAGTTGACCTCTTTCCTTTGATACAAAGCTGAAGTCATGACATCACTGGTGTGGTTGGCTTTGATAACAAGCTCTATTCATGACATCACATTTAGAATGTTCAGATGCCTAAATGCTTTGCTAGAAAACTCAAGTCATGACATCACATTTAGAATGTCCAGATGCCCTAAATGGCTTTGCTAGAAAACTCAAGTCATGACACCATATTTAGAATGTTCAGTTGACCTGCTTTCCTTTGATACAAAGCTGAAGTCAAGACATAACTGCTGTGGTTGGCTTTGATAACAAGCTCTAGTCATGACATCACATTTAGAATGTTTCAGATGCCTATATGGCTAGGCTTCAAAACTCAAGTCAAGTCATAATATTTAAATTTGTAGCTGCCATGAGTTTCTATCTATCTATCTATCTATCTATCTATCTATCTATCTAATCTATCTATCTATCTATCTATCTATCTATCCATCTCCTCCAAGCTCAAGTCATGACATCACTGGTGTGGTTGGCTTTGATAACAAGTTCAAGTCATGACATCACATTTAGAATGTTCAGATGCCCTAAATGGCTTTGCTAGAAAACTCAAGTCATGACATCACATTTAGAATGTCCAGATGCCCTAAATGGCTTTGCTAGAAAAACTCAAGTCATGACACCACATTTTAGAATGTTCAGTTGACCTGCTTTCCTTTGATACAAAGCTGAAGTCATGACATCACTGTGTGGTTGGCTTTGATAACAAGCTCTAGTCATGACATCACATTTAGAATGTCCAGATGCCCTAAATGGCTTTGCTAGAAAACTCAAGTCATGACACCACATTTAGAATGTTCAGTTGACCTGCTTTCCTTTGATACAAAGCTGAAGTCATGACATCACTGGTGTGGTTGGCTTTGATAACAACTCTCTATTCATGACATCACATTTAGAATGTTCAGATGCCCTAAATGGCTTTGCTAGAAAACTCAAGTCATGACATCACATTTAGAATGTCCAGATGCCCTAAATGGCTTTGCTAGAAAACTCAAGTCATGACACCACATTTAGAATGTTCAGTTGACCTGCTTTCCTTTGATACAAAGCTGAAGTCAAGACATAACTGGTGTGGTTGGCTTTGATAACAAGCTCTAGTCATGACATCACATTTAGAATGTTCAGATGCCCTATATGGCTAGGCTTCAAAACTCAACAAGTCATATAATTTTAAATTTGTAGCTGCCATGAGTTTCTATCTATCTATCTATCTATCTATCTATCTATCTATCTATCTATCTAATCTATCTATCTATCTATCCTATCCATCATATCCATCCATCCATCCATCCAAGCTCAAGTCATGACATCACTGGTGTGGTTGGATTTGATAACAAGCTCTATTCATGACATCACATTTAGAATGTTCAGATGCCCTAAAGGCTTTGCTAGAAAACTCAAGTCATGACATCACATTTAGAATGTTCAGATGCCCTAAATGGCTTTGCTAGAAAACTCAAGTCATGATATCATATTAGAATGTCCAGATGCCCTAAATGGCTTTGCTAGAAAACTCAAGTCATGACACCACATTTAGAATGTTCAGTTGACCTGCTTTCCTTTGAAACAAAGCTGAAGTCATGACATCACTGGTGTTTTTTGGCTTTGATAACAAGCTCTAGTCATGACATCACATTTAGAATGTTCAGATGCCCTAAATGTGCTTTGCTAGAAAACTCAAGTCATGACACCACATTTAGAATGTTCAGTTGACCTGCTTTCCTTTGATACAAAGCTGAAGTCATGACAACACTGGTGTGGTTGGCTTTGATAACAAGCTCTAGTCATGACATCACATTTAGAATGTCCAGATGCCCTAAATGGCTTTGCTAGAAAACTCAAGTCATGACACCACATTTAGAATGTTCAGTTGACCTGCTTTCCTTTGATACAAAGCTGAAATCATGACATCACTGGTGTGGTTGGCTTTGATAACAAGCTCTAGTCATGACATCACATTTAGAATGTTCAGATGCCCTATATGGCTAGGCTTCAAAACTCAAGTCAAGTCATAATATTTAAATTGTAGCTGCCATGAGTTTCTATCTATCTATCTATCTATCTATCTATCTATCTATCTATCTATCTATCTATCTATCTATCTATCTATCCATCCATCATCCATCCATCCATCCATCCAAGCTCAAGTCATGACATCACTGGTGTGGTTGGCTTTGATAACAAGCTCTATTCATGACATCACATTTAGAATGTTCAGATGCCCTAAATGGCTTTTGCTAGAAAACTAAAGTCATGACATCACATTTAGAATGTTCAGATGCCCTAAATGGCTTTGCTAGAAAACTCAAGTCATGACACCACATTTAGAATGTTCAGTTGACCTGCTTTCCTTTGATACAAAGCTGAAGTCATGACAACACTGGTGTGGTTGGCTTTGATAACAAGCTCTAGTCATGACATCACATTTAGAATGTCCAGATGCCCTAAATGGCTTTGCTAGAAAACTCAAGTCATGACATCACATTTAGAATGTCCAGATGCCCTAAATGGCTTTGCTAGAAAACTCAAGTCATGACACCACATTTAGAATGTTCAGTTGACCTGCTTTCCTTTGATACAAAGCTGAAGTCATGACATCACTGGTGTGGTTGGCTTTGATAACAAGCTCTAGTCATGACATCACATTTAGAATGTTCAGATGCCCTATATGGCTAGGCTTCAAAACTCAAGTCAAGTCATAATATTTAAATTTGTAGCTGCCATGAGTTTCTATCTATCTATCTATCTATCTATCTATCTCTATCTATCTATCTATCTATCTATCTATCTATCTATCTATCTATCTATCTATCTATCCATCCATCCATCCATCCATCCATCCATCCAAGCTCAAGTCATGACATCACTGGTGTGGTTGGCTTTGATAACAAGTTCAAGTCATGACATCACATTTAAAACGTTCAGATGCCCTATATGGCTTTGCTAGAAAACTCAAGTCATGACATCACATTTAGAATGTCCAGATGCCCTAAATGGCTTTGCTAGAAAACTCAAGTCATGACACCACATTTAGAATGTTTCAGTTGACCTGCTTTCCTTTGATACAAAGCTGAAGTCAAGACATAACTGGTGTGGTTGGCTTTGATAACAAGCTCTAGTCATGACATCACATTTAGAATGTTCAGATGCCCTATATGGCTAGGCTACAAAACTCAAGTTAAGTCATAATATTTAAATTTGTTGCTGCCATGAGTTTCTATCTATCTATCTATCTATCTATCTATCTATCTATCTAACATCTATCTATCTATCTATCTATCTATCTATCTATCTATCTATCCATCCATCCATCCATCCATCCATCCAAGCTCAAGTCATGACATCACTGGTGTGGTTGGCTTTGATAACCAGTTCAAGTCATGACATCACATTTAAAACGTTCAGATGCCCTATATGGCTTTGCTAGAAAACTCAAGTCATGACATCACATTTAGAATGTCCAGATGCCCTAAATGGCTTTGCTAGAAAACTCAAGTCATGACACCACATTTAGAATGTTCAGTTGACCTGCTTTCCTTTGATACAAAGCTGAAGTCATGACAACACTGGTGTGGTTGGCTTTGATAACAAGCTCTAGTCATGACATCACATTTAGAATGTCCAGATGCCCTAAATGGCTTTGCTAGAAAACTCAAGTCATGACACCACATTTAGAATGTTCAGTTGACCTGCTTTCCTTTGATACAAAGCTGAAGTCATGACATCACTGGTGTGGTTGGCTTTGATAACAAGCTCTAGTCATGACATCACATTTAGAATGTTCAGATGCCCTATATGGCTAGGCTTCAAAACTCAAGTCAAGTCATAATATTTAAATTTGTAGCTGCCATGAGTTTTCTAATCTATCTATCAATCTACTATCTATCTTATCTATCTATCTATCTATCTATCTTATCATCTATCAATCTATCTACTATCCATCCATCCATCCATCCATCCATCCATCCAAGCTCAAGTCATGACATCACTGGTGTGGTTGGCTTTGATAACAAGCTCTATTCATGACATCACATTTAGAATGTTCAGATGCCCTAAATGGCTTTGCTAGAAAACTCAAGTCATGACATCACATTTAGAATGTCAGATGCCCTAAAATGGCTTTGCTAGAAAACTCAAGTCATGACACCACATTTAGAATGTTCAGTTGACCTGCTTTCCTTTGATACAAAGCTGAAGTCATGACAACACTGGTGTGGTTGGTTTTGATAACAACCTCTAGTCATGACATCACATTTAGAATGTCCAGATGCCCTAAATGGCTTTGCTAGAAAACTCAAGTCATGACACCACATTTAGAATGTTCAGTTGACCTGCTTTCCTTTGATACAAAGCTGAAGTCATGACATCACTGGTGTGGTTGGCTTTGATAACAAGCTCTATTCATGACATCACATTTAGAATGTTCAGATGCCCTAAATGGCTTTGCTAGAAAACTCAAGTCATGACATCACATTTAGAATGTCCAGATGAGCCCTAAATGGCTTTGCTAGAAAACTCAAGTCATGACACCACATTAGAATGTTCAGTTGACCTGCTTTCCTTTGATACAAAGCTGAAGTCATGACATCACTGGTGTGGTTGGCTTTGATAACAAGCTCTAGTCATGACATCACATTTAGATTGTTCAGATGCCCTATATGGCTAGGCTTCAAAACTCAAGTCAAGTCATAATATTTAAATTTGTAGCTGCCATGAGTTTCTATCTATCTATCTATCTATCTATCTATCTATCTATCTATCTATCTATCTATCTATCTATCTATCTATCTATCCATCCATCCATCCAAGCTCAAGTCATGACATCACTGGTGTGGTTGGCTTTGATAACAAGTTCAAGTCATGACATCACATTTAAAACGTTCAGATGCCCTAAATGGCTTTGCTAGAAAACTCAAGTCATGACATCACATTTAGAATGTCCAGATGCCCTAAATGGCTTTGCTAGAAAACTCAAGTCATGACACCACATTTAGAATGTTCAGTTGACCTGCTTTCCTTTGATACAAAGCTGAAGTCAAGACATAACTGGTGTGGTTGGCTTTGATAACAAGCTCTAGTCATGACATCACATTTAGAATGTTCAGATGCCCTATATGGCTAGCTACAAAACTCAAGTTAAGTCATAATATTTAAATTTGTTGCTGCCATGAAGTTTCGATCTATCTATCTATCTATCTATCTATCTATCTATCTATCTATCTATCTATCTATCTATCTATCTATCTATCTATCTATCTATCTATCTATCTATCCATCCATCGATCCATCCATCCATCCATCCATCCAAGCTCAAGTCATGACATCACTGGTGTGGTTGGCTTTGATAACAATTCAAGTCATGACATCACATTTAAAACGTTCAGATGCCCTATATGGCTTTGCTAGAAAACTCAAGTCATGACATCACATTTAGAATGTCCAGATGCCCTAAATGGCTTTGCTAGAAAACTCAAGTCATGACACCACATTTAGAATGTCAGCATTTGACCTGCTTTCCTTTGATACAAAGCTGAAGTCATGACATCACTGGTGTGGTTGGCTTTGATAACAAGCTCTAGTCATGACATCACATTTAGAATGTTCAGATGCCCTATATGGCTAGGCTTCAAAACTCAAGTCAAGTCATAATATTTAAATTTGTAGCTGCCATGAGTTTCTATCTATCTATCTATCTATCTATCTATCTATCTATCTATATCTATCTATCTAATCTATCTATCTATCTATCTATCTATCTATCTATCCATCCATCCATCCATCCAT
>JARXKY010000112.1:40000-52970 GCA_029853015.1 Chelidonichthys spinosus
CAGATGCCCTAAATGGCTTTGCTAGAAAACTCAAGACATGACACCACATTTAGAATGTTCAGTTGACCTGCTTTCCTTTGATCCAAAGCTGAAGTCATGACATCACTGGTGTGGTTGGCTTTGATAACAAGCTCTAGTCATGACATCACATTTAGAATGTTCAGATGCCCTATATGGCTAGGCTTCAAAACTCAAGTCAAGTCATAATATTTAAATTTGTAGCTGCCATGAGTTTTCTATCTATCTATCTATCTATCTATCTATCTATCTATCTATCTATCTATCTATCTATCTATCTATCTATCTATCTATCTATATATCTATCTATCCATCCATCCATCCAACCATCCATCCATCCATCCATCCAAGCTCAAGTCATGACATCACTGTGTGGTTGGCTTTGATAACAAGCTCTATTCATGACATCACATTTAGAATTGTCCAGATGCCCTAAATGGCTTTGCTAGAAAACTCAAGTCATGACATCACAGTTAGAATGTTCAGATGCCCTAAATGGCTTTGCTAGAAAACTCAAGTCATGATATCATATTTAGAATGTCCAGATGCCCTAAATGGCTTTGCTAGAAAACTCAAGTCATGACACCACATTTAGAATGTTCAGTTGACATGCTTTCCTTTGAAACAAAGCTGAAGTCATGACATCACTGGTGTGGTTGGCTTTGATAACAAGCTCTAGTCATGACATCACATTTAGAATGTTCAGATGCCCTAAATGGCTTTGCTAGAAAACTCAAGTCATGACACCACATTTAGAATGTTCAGTTGACCTGCTTTCCTTTGATACAAAGCTGAAGTCATGACATCACTGGTGTGGTTGGCTTTGATAACAAGCTCTAGTCATGACATCACATTTAGAATGTCCAGATGCCCTAAATGGCTTTGCTAGAAAACTCAAGTCATGACACCACATTTAGAATGTTCAGTTGACCTGCTTTCCTTTGATACAAAGCTGAAGTCATGACATCACTGGTGTGGTTGGCTTTGATAACAAGCTCTATTCATGACATCACATTAGATGTTCAGATGCCCTAAATGGCTTTGCTAGAAAACTCAAGTCATGACATCACATTTAGAATGTCCAGATGCCCTAAATGGCTTTGCTAGAAAACTCAAGTCATGACACCACATTTAGAATGTTCAGTTTGACCTGCTTTCCTTTGATACAAAGCTGAAGTCAAGACATAACTGGTGTGGTTGGCTTTGATAACAAGCTCTAGTCATGACATCACATTTAGAATGTTCAGATGCCCTATATGGCTAGGCTTCAAAACTCAAGTCAAGTCATAATATTTAAATTTGTAGCTGCCATGAGTTTCTATCTATCTATCTATCTATCTATCTATCTATCTATCTATCTATCTATCTATCTATCTATCTATCTATCTATCTATCTATCTATCTATCTATCCATCCATCCATCCATCCATCCATCCATCCATCCATCCAAGCTCAAGTCATGACATCACTGGTGTGGTTGGCTTTGATAACAAGCTCTATTCATGACATCACATTTAGAATGTTCAGATGCCCTAAATGCTTTGCTAGAAAACTCAAGTCATGACATCACATTTAGAATGTTCAGATGCCCTAAATGGCTTTTGCTAGAAAACTCAAGTCATGATATCATATTTAGAATGTCCAATGCCCTAAATGGCTTTGCTAGAAAACTCAAGTCATGACACCACATTTAGAATGTTCAGTTGACCTGCTTTCCTTTGAAACAAAGCTGAAGTCATGACATCACTGGTGTGGTTGGCTTTGATAACAAGCTCTAGTCATGACATCACATTTAGAATGTTCAGATGCCCTAAATGGCTTTGCTAGAAAACTCAAGTCATGACACCACATTTAGAATGTTCATTTGAGACCTGCTTTCCTTTGATACAAAGCTGAAGTCATGACAACACTGGTGGGTTGGCTTTGATAACAAGCTCTAGTCATGACATCACATTTAGAATGTCCAGATGCCCTAAATGGCTTTGCTAGAAAACTCAAGTCATGACACCACATTTAGAATGTTCATTGACCTGCTTTCCTTTGATACAAAGCTGAAGTCATGACATCACTGTGTGGTTGGCTTTGATAACAAGCTCTAGTCATGACATCACATTTAGAATGTTCAGATGCCCTATATGGCTAGGCC
Organism: Chelidonichthys spinosus; assembly: GCA_029853015.1. NCBI lineage: Eukaryota > Metazoa > Chordata > Actinopteri > Perciformes > Triglidae > Chelidonichthys > Chelidonichthys spinosus. Next base: position 42,165 of record JARXKY010000112.1, read on the forward strand.
TTCAAAACTCAAGTCAAGTCATTATATTTAAATTTGTAGCTGCCATGAGTTTCTATCTATCTATCTATCTATCTATCTATCTATCTATCTATCTATCTATCTATCTATCAATCTATCTATCTATCTATCTATCCATCCATCCATCCATCCATCCATCCATCCATCCAAGCTCAAGTCATGACATCACTGTGTGGTGGCTTTGATAACAAGCTCTATTCATGACATCACATTTAGAATGTTCAGATGCCCTAAATGGCTTTGCTAAAAACTCGAGTCATGACACCACATTTAGAATGTTCAGTTGAACTGCTTTCCTTTGATACAAAGCTGAAGTCTGACATCACTGGTGTGGTTGGCTTTGATAACAAGCTCTATTCATGACATCACATTTAGAATGTTCAGATGCCCTAAATGGCTTTGCTAGAAAACTCAAGTCATGACATCACATTAGAATGTCCAGATGCCCTAAATGGCTTTGCTAGAAAACTCAAGTCATGACACCAACATTTAGAATGTTCAGTTGACCTGCTTTCCTTTTGATACAAAGCTGAAGTCATGACATCACTGGTGTGTTTGGCTTTGATAACAAGCTCTAGTCATGACATCACATTTAGAATGTCCAGATGCCCCTAAATGGCTTTGCTAGAAAACTCAAATCATGACACCACATTTAGAATGATTCAGTTGACCCTGCTTTCCTTTGATACAAAGCTTAATCCTGACATCACTGGTGTGGTTGGCTTTGATAACAAGCTCTATTCATGATATCACATTTAGAATGTTCAGATGCCCTAAATGGCTTTGCTAGAAAACTCAAGTCATGACATCACATTTAGAATGTCCAGATGCCCTAAATGGCTTTGCTAGAAAACTCAAGTCATGACATCATACTTAGAATGTCCAGATGCCCTAAATGGCTTTGCTAGAAAACTCAAGTCATGACACCACAAATTTAGATGTTCATTGACCTGCTTTCCTTTGATACAAAGCTGAAGTCATGACAACACTGTGTTGGTTGGCTTTGATAACAAGCTCTAGTCATGACATCACATTAGAATGTCCAGATGCCCTAAATGGCTTTGCTAGAAAACTCAAGTCATGACACCACATTTAGAATGTTCAGTTGACCTGCTTTCCTTTGATACAAAGCTGAAGTCATGACATCACTGGTGTGGTTGGCTTTGATAACAAGCTCTATTCATGACATCACATTTAGAATGTTCAGATGCCCTAAATGGCTAGGCTACAAAACTCAAGTCAATCATAATATTTAAATTTGTACTGCCATGAGTTCTATCTATCTATCTATCTATCTATCTATCTATCTATCTTCTATCTATCTATCTATCTATCTATCTATCTATCTATCTATCTATCTATCTATCTATCTATCTATCCATCCATCCATCCATCCAAGCTCAAGTCATGACATCACTGGTGTGGTTGGCTTTGATAACAAGTTCAAGTCATGACATCTCACATTTAAAACGTGTCAGATGCCCTATATGGCTTGCTAGAAAACTCAAATCATGACACCACATTTAGAATGTTCAGTTGACCTGCTTTCCTTTGATACAAAGCTGAGGTCAATGACATCACTGGTGTGGTTGGCTTTGATAACAAGCTCTATTCATGACAACACATTTAGAATGTTCAGATGCCCTAAATGGCTTTGCTAGAAAACTCAAGTCATGACATCACATTTATAATGTTCAGATGCCCTAAATGGCTTTGCTAGAAAACTCAAGTCATGACATCATACTTAGAATGTCCAGATGCCCTAAATGGCTTTGCTAGAAAACTCAAGTCATGACACCACATTTAAATGTTCAGTTGACCTGCTTTCCTTTTGATACAAAGCTGAAGTCATGACAACACTGGTGTGGTTGGCTTTGATAACAAGCTCTAGTCATGACATCACATTTAGAATGTCCAGATGCCCTAAATGGCTTTGCTAGAAAACTCAGTCAGTCATGACACCACATTTAGAATGTTCAGTTGACCTGCTTTCCTTTGATACAAAGCTGAAGTCATGACATCACTGGTGTGGTGGCTTTGATAACAAGCTCTATCATGACATCACAATATAGAATGTTCAGATGCCCTATATGGCTAGGCTACAAAACTCAGTCAAGTCATAATATTTAAATTTGTAGCTGCCATGAGTTTCTATCTATCTATCTATCTATCTATCTATCTATCTATCTATCTATCTATCTATCTATCAATCTATCAATCTATCTATCTATCTATCCATCCATCCAAGCTCAATCATGACATCACTGGTGTGGTTTGGCTTTGATAACAAGTTCAAGTCATGACATCACATTTAGAATGTTCAGATGCCCTAAATGGCTTTGCTAGAAAACTCAAGTCATGACACCACATTTAGAATGTTCAGTTGACCTGCTTTCCTTGATACAAAGCTGAAGTCATGACATCACTGGTGTGGTTGGCTTTTGATAACAAGCTCTAGTCATGACATCACATTTAGAATGTCCAGATGCCCTAAATGGCTTTGCTAGAAAACTCAAGTCATGACACCACATTTAGAATGTTCAGTTGACCTGCTTTCCCTTTGATACAAAGCTGAAGTCATGACATCACTGGTGTGGTTGGCTTTGATAACAAGCTCTATTCATGACATCACATTTAGAATGTTCAGATGCCCTAAATGGCTTTGCTAAAAACTCAAGTCATGACATCACATTTAGAATGTCCAGATGCCCTAAATGGCTTTGCTAGAAAACTCAAGTCATGACACCACATTTAGAATGTTCAGTTGACCTGCTTTCCTTTGAAACAAAGCTGAAGTCAAGACATAACTGGTGTGGTTGGCTTTGATAACAAGCTCTATCATGACATCACATTTAGAATGTTCAGATGCCCTATATGGCTAGGCTTCAAAACTCAAGTCAAGTCATAATATTTAAATTTGTAGCTGCCATGAGTTTCTATCTATCTATCTATCTATCTATCTATCTATCTATCTATCTATCTATCTATCTATCAATCTATCTATCTATCTATCTATATATCCATCCATCCAAGCTCAAGTCATGACATCACTGGTGTGGTTGGCTTTGATAACAAGTTCAAGTCATGACATCACATTTAGAATGTTCAGATGCCCTAAATGGCTTTGCTAGAAAACTCAAGTCATGACATCACATTTAGAATGTCCAGATGCCCTAAATGGCTTTGCTAGAAAACTCAAGTCATGACACCACATTTAGTAATGTTCAGTTGACCTGCTTTCCTTTGATACAAAGCTGAAGTCATGACATCACTGGTGTGGTTTGGCTTTGATAACAAGCTCTAGTCATGACATCACATTTAGAATGTCCAGATGCCCTAAATGGCTTTGCTAGAAAACTCAAGTCATGACACCACATTTAGAATGTTCAGTTGACCTCTTTCCTTTGATACAAAGCTGAAGTCATGACATCACTGGTGTGGTTGGCTTTGATAACAAGCTCTATTCATGACATCACATTTAGAATGTTCAGATGCCTAAATGCTTTGCTAGAAAACTCAAGTCATGACATCACATTTAGAATGTCCAGATGCCCTAAATGGCTTTGCTAGAAAACTCAAGTCATGACACCATATTTAGAATGTTCAGTTGACCTGCTTTCCTTTGATACAAAGCTGAAGTCAAGACATAACTGCTGTGGTTGGCTTTGATAACAAGCTCTAGTCATGACATCACATTTAGAATGTTTCAGATGCCTATATGGCTAGGCTTCAAAACTCAAGTCAAGTCATAATATTTAAATTTGTAGCTGCCATGAGTTTCTATCTATCTATCTATCTATCTATCTATCTATCTATCTAATCTATCTATCTATCTATCTATCTATCTATCCATCTCCTCCAAGCTCAAGTCATGACATCACTGGTGTGGTTGGCTTTGATAACAAGTTCAAGTCATGACATCACATTTAGAATGTTCAGATGCCCTAAATGGCTTTGCTAGAAAACTCAAGTCATGACATCACATTTAGAATGTCCAGATGCCCTAAATGGCTTTGCTAGAAAAACTCAAGTCATGACACCACATTTTAGAATGTTCAGTTGACCTGCTTTCCTTTGATACAAAGCTGAAGTCATGACATCACTGTGTGGTTGGCTTTGATAACAAGCTCTAGTCATGACATCACATTTAGAATGTCCAGATGCCCTAAATGGCTTTGCTAGAAAACTCAAGTCATGACACCACATTTAGAATGTTCAGTTGACCTGCTTTCCTTTGATACAAAGCTGAAGTCATGACATCACTGGTGTGGTTGGCTTTGATAACAACTCTCTATTCATGACATCACATTTAGAATGTTCAGATGCCCTAAATGGCTTTGCTAGAAAACTCAAGTCATGACATCACATTTAGAATGTCCAGATGCCCTAAATGGCTTTGCTAGAAAACTCAAGTCATGACACCACATTTAGAATGTTCAGTTGACCTGCTTTCCTTTGATACAAAGCTGAAGTCAAGACATAACTGGTGTGGTTGGCTTTGATAACAAGCTCTAGTCATGACATCACATTTAGAATGTTCAGATGCCCTATATGGCTAGGCTTCAAAACTCAACAAGTCATATAATTTTAAATTTGTAGCTGCCATGAGTTTCTATCTATCTATCTATCTATCTATCTATCTATCTATCTATCTATCTAATCTATCTATCTATCTATCCTATCCATCATATCCATCCATCCATCCATCCAAGCTCAAGTCATGACATCACTGGTGTGGTTGGATTTGATAACAAGCTCTATTCATGACATCACATTTAGAATGTTCAGATGCCCTAAAGGCTTTGCTAGAAAACTCAAGTCATGACATCACATTTAGAATGTTCAGATGCCCTAAATGGCTTTGCTAGAAAACTCAAGTCATGATATCATATTAGAATGTCCAGATGCCCTAAATGGCTTTGCTAGAAAACTCAAGTCATGACACCACATTTAGAATGTTCAGTTGACCTGCTTTCCTTTGAAACAAAGCTGAAGTCATGACATCACTGGTGTTTTTTGGCTTTGATAACAAGCTCTAGTCATGACATCACATTTAGAATGTTCAGATGCCCTAAATGTGCTTTGCTAGAAAACTCAAGTCATGACACCACATTTAGAATGTTCAGTTGACCTGCTTTCCTTTGATACAAAGCTGAAGTCATGACAACACTGGTGTGGTTGGCTTTGATAACAAGCTCTAGTCATGACATCACATTTAGAATGTCCAGATGCCCTAAATGGCTTTGCTAGAAAACTCAAGTCATGACACCACATTTAGAATGTTCAGTTGACCTGCTTTCCTTTGATACAAAGCTGAAATCATGACATCACTGGTGTGGTTGGCTTTGATAACAAGCTCTAGTCATGACATCACATTTAGAATGTTCAGATGCCCTATATGGCTAGGCTTCAAAACTCAAGTCAAGTCATAATATTTAAATTGTAGCTGCCATGAGTTTCTATCTATCTATCTATCTATCTATCTATCTATCTATCTATCTATCTATCTATCTATCTATCTATCTATCCATCCATCATCCATCCATCCATCCATCCAAGCTCAAGTCATGACATCACTGGTGTGGTTGGCTTTGATAACAAGCTCTATTCATGACATCACATTTAGAATGTTCAGATGCCCTAAATGGCTTTTGCTAGAAAACTAAAGTCATGACATCACATTTAGAATGTTCAGATGCCCTAAATGGCTTTGCTAGAAAACTCAAGTCATGACACCACATTTAGAATGTTCAGTTGACCTGCTTTCCTTTGATACAAAGCTGAAGTCATGACAACACTGGTGTGGTTGGCTTTGATAACAAGCTCTAGTCATGACATCACATTTAGAATGTCCAGATGCCCTAAATGGCTTTGCTAGAAAACTCAAGTCATGACATCACATTTAGAATGTCCAGATGCCCTAAATGGCTTTGCTAGAAAACTCAAGTCATGACACCACATTTAGAATGTTCAGTTGACCTGCTTTCCTTTGATACAAAGCTGAAGTCATGACATCACTGGTGTGGTTGGCTTTGATAACAAGCTCTAGTCATGACATCACATTTAGAATGTTCAGATGCCCTATATGGCTAGGCTTCAAAACTCAAGTCAAGTCATAATATTTAAATTTGTAGCTGCCATGAGTTTCTATCTATCTATCTATCTATCTATCTATCTATCTATCTATCTATCTATCTATCTATCTATCTATCTATCTATCTATCTATCCATCCATCCATCCATCCATCCATCCATCCAAGCTCAAGTCATGACATCACTGGTGTGGTTGGCTTTGATAACAAGTTCAAGTCATGACATCACATTTAAAACGTTCAGATGCCCTATATGGCTTTGCTAGAAAACTCAAGTCATGACATCACATTTAGAATGTCCAGATGCCCTAAATGGCTTTGCTAGAAAACTCAAGTCATGACACCACATTTAGAATGTTCAGTTGACCTGCTTTCCTTTGATACAAAGCTGAAGTCAAGACATAACTGGTGTGGTTGGCTTTGATAACAAGCTCTAGTCATGACATCACATTTAGAATGTTCAGATGCCCTATATGGCTAGGCTACAAAACTCAAGTTAAGTCATAATATTTAAATTTGTTGCTGCCATGAGTTTCTATCTATCTATCTATCTATCTATCTATCTATCTATCTATCTATCTATCTATCTATCTATCTATCTATCTATCTATCTATCCATCCATCCATCCATCCATCCATCCAAGCTCAAGTCATGACATCACTGGTGTGGTTGGCTTTGATAACCAGTTCAAGTCATGACATCACATTTAAAACGTTCAGATGCCCTATATGGCTTTGCTAGAAAACTCAAGTCATGACATCACATTTAGAATGTCCAGATGCCCTAAATGGCTTTGCTAGAAAACTCAAGTCATGACACCACATTTAGAATGTTCAGTTGACCTGCTTTCCTTTGATACAAAGCTGAAGTCATGACAACACTGGTGTGGTTGGCTTTGATAACAAGCTCTAGTCATGACATCACATTTAGAATGTCCAGATGCCCTAAATGGCTTTGCTAGAAAACTCAAGTCATGACACCACATTTAGAATGTTCAGTTGACCTGCTTTCCTTTGATACAAAGCTGAAGTCATGACATCACTGGTGTGGTTGGCTTTGATAACAAGCTCTAGTCATGACATCACATTTAGAATGTTCAGATGCCCTATATGGCTAGGCTTCAAAACATGCATGTCAAGTTTCATCCAAATCGAGTAATGTTTGCCACTTCCAAAAAATCCCAAATATTGCCAGTTTTGGCCGTTTTTGGCTGTTTTTGGCCATTCACAGGGGTCACACAAAATCAAAAACTGATTATACCGTTGCTCCAATCTATACCAACATTGGAGATGTTGTTGGAAAGGCCTTAAGGAGAAAAAGTTATCAAAAGATGTGCAGAATATTTAGGGGCGTGGCCACAACGACGCCTTGACTGCGGTACTATTTTCATCCTTCGCCATTGGCATCAAAACTGTTATAACTTCACCGTTTCTTCTCCGATCTGCTCCAAAATATTCATGCTTGTTAAGAGTCACGTCCTGAACACAACTGCACTGCAATTTTAACTCACAAGTAGAGCGCCACCTAATGGCGACATGAAATGTGCCCGATTTTATGCCCGTTTTCTGAGCAATAGCCCCCCCTCTAGGTAGGTCGTAGAGGCATGAAATATTTTTTCCTAGATAGCCCAAGTGGAGATGTACAAAAAAGCCTCTTGGACCCACCGTCTAAAGTTATCATAAAGTGGGCAAAAAAAATGTTTTTCGCCAAGTGTGTAATTCAGCCACTTTTTCACTCAGTTTTCACTCAGGGAGCATAGGGGAGACAGACACATGGGGCCAGCGACCACCAGGGGGAGTCAGAGATCCATCAGTAACACATGGAGAGTCTGTGACTCTCACATGCAGCTGCAGTCTGCTTCACACCAGATCAACAGTCATGCCACTTTTAATTCCTTTTTTTAAATTCCTCTCATTTCAGCCTGGACACAGAGAGGAGGAGAGATGGCACACTTTACATGCAACTCACACAGCTGTCAACTGAACTCTCATTAACATCCAAACTATTATAACTTCAGTGTTTGTTCTCAGAGCTGCTTCAAACTTTGCACACTTGATTAGAGTTCCTTCCTGAACACATCTGTACTGTGATATTCACTCTGTCAGAGCGCCACCTACTGGCAACAGGAAATGTCATTGATTTTGTGACTTTTTCCAAGTTAAAGCCACACCTGATTATTTTTATAACTGATTCCTCTCATTTCAGCTTGCAAGGAGGACACAGGGGGAGGAGGAGAGGACACACTAGGGGGAGGAGGAGAGTTTTCAGGAAGGCATGAACATGTGTGTATGTGACAGACAGGTGGCTTTGAATGTCAATCGCTTGTGTCTAAGCTGCCGCCACGAGGAGGTGGCTGCTGCACGGGTAGGCGGCCGTCGCGCTGCCGCGTGAATGCAGGCACTCCACGACCGCACGTGAGAGACGGATGCCATTCGGTGTCAATCGCTTGTTCTGGACTTGCGCTGGGAGAGGCGGCCGCTCCAAGGGCAGCGTCCACGACACTGCCCTGTGACCGCAGGCACTCCACGACCGCATATGAGCTCGGGCCCGTCACGATACTGCTCGCAGTTTTAATTAAATTTGTAGCTGCCATGAGTTTCTATCTATCTATCTATCTATCTATCTATCTATCTATCTATCTATCTATCTATCTATCTATCTATCTATCTATCTATCTATCTATCCATCCATCCATCCATCCATCCATCCATCCAAGCTCAAGTCATGACATCACTGGTGTGGTTGGCTTTGATAACAAGTTCAAGTCATGACATCACATTTAAAACGTTCAGATGCCCTATATGGCTTTGCTAGAAAACTCAAGTCATGACATCACATTTAGAATGTCCAGATGCCCTAAATGGCTTTGCTAGAAAACTCAAGTCATGACACCACATTTAGAATGTTCAGTTGACCTGCTTTCCTTTGATACAAAGCTGAAGTCAAGACATAACTGGTGTGGTTGGCTTTGATAACAAGCTCTAGTCATGACATCACATTTAGAATGTTCAGATGCCCTATATGGCTAGGCTACAAAACTCAAGTTAAGTCATAATATTTAAATTTGTTGCTGCCATGAGTTTCTATCTATCTATCTATCTATCTATCTATCTATCTATCTATCTATCTATCTATCTATCTATCTATCTATCTATCTATCTATCTATCTATCTATCCATCCATCCATCCATCCATCCATCCAAGCTCAAGTCATGACATCACTGGTGTGGTTGGCTTTGATAACCAGTTCAAGTCATGACATCACATTTAAAACGTTCAGATGCCCTATATGGCTTTGCTAGAAAACTCAAGTCATGACATCACATTTAGAATGTCCAGATGCCCTAAATGGCTTTGCTAGAAAACTCAAGTCATGACACCACATTTAGAATGTTCAGTTGACCTGCTTTCCTTTGATACAAAGCTGAAGTCATGACAACACTGGTGTGGTTGGCTTTGATAACAAGCTCTAGTCATGACATCACATTTAGAATGTCCAGATGCCCTAAATGGCTTTGCTAGAAAACTCAAGTCATGACACCACATTTACAATGTTCAGTTGACCTGCTTTCCTTTGATACAAAGCTGAAGTCATGACATCACTGGTGTGGTTGGCTTTGATAACAAGCTCTAGTCATGACATCACATTTAGAATGTTCAGATGCCCTATATGGCTAGGCTTCAAAACTCAAGTCAAGTCATAATATTTAAATTTGTAGCTGCCATGAGTTTCTATCTATCTATCTATCTATCTATCTATCTATCTATCTATCTATCTATCTATCTATCTATCTATCTATCTATCTATCTATCTATCTATCTATCTATCTATCTATCCATCCATCCATCCATCCATCCATCCATCCAAGCTCAAGTCATGACATCACTGGTGTGGTTGGCTTTGATAACAAGCTCTATTCATGACATCACATTTAGAATGTTCAGATGCCCTAAATGGCTTTGCTAGAAAACTCAAGTCATGACATCACATTTAGAATGTTCAGATGCCCTAAATGGCTTTGCTAGAAAACTCAAGTCATGACACCACATTTAGAATGTTCAGTTGACCTGCTTTCCTTTGATACAAAGCTGAAGTCATGACAACACTGGTGTGGTTGGCTTTGATAACAAGCTCTAGTCATGACATCACATTTAGAATGTCCAGATGCCCTAAATGGCTTTGCTAGAAAACTCAAATCATGACACCACATTTAGAATGTTCAGTTGACCTGCTTTCCTTTGATACAAAGCTGAAGTCATGACATCACTGGTGTGGTTGGCTTTGATAACAAGCTCTATTCATGACATCACATTTAGAATGTTCAGATGCCCTAAATGGCTTTGCTAGAAAACTCAAGTCATGACATCACATTTAGAATGTCCAGATGCCCTAAATGGCTTTGCTAGAAAACTCAAGTCATGACACCACATTTAGAATGTTCAGTTGACCTGCTTTCCTTTGATACAAAGCTGAAGTCATGACATCACTGGTGTGGTTGGCTTTGATAACAAGCTCTAGTCATGACATCACATTTAGATTGTTCAGATGCCCTATATGGCTAGGCTTCAAAACTCAAGTCAAGTCATAATATTTAAATTTGTAGCTGCCATGAGTTTCTATCTATCTATCTATCTATCTATCTATCTATCTATCTATCTATCTATCTATCTATCTATCTATCTATCTATCTATTC
>JARXKY010000113.1:0-12896 GCA_029853015.1 Chelidonichthys spinosus
AATAAAAACATCAATTCCACAGCACAATGATGTATTTACACAAAATCCCCAAAAGAAGATGTAAAAACTGATAAGCATTACGAGTGTAGCCTAAGAGAAGGATGTTATCTCCACTATATATATATATATATATATATATATATATATATGTATATGTATATATGTATATATATATATATATACGAGTCCAGGGTGAGATTTCCTAGGCAGGGTCAGGTTCAACTAACGGGATCGATGGGTTGACCAGCCTGCGTTGGACAGTTTTGTTTGATTTCTATTCTTCCTTCCTATTAAACTTTAAAGGTATTAGAGGTTAGATTTACTAGATGTGCTATGTATAACTCTGTTTTGATTCACTGTATTTTCCCAATTGGACTGGAGGACCATAGGGCGGTCGCCTGTAGGCAGAGGGGCCGTGAGAGAATTTCCCTGCCTGAATGTAAAGATGGATACTGAAGTTGCTAAGAAGCTGCCTGACAGGGTTTTCGCTCTCACACTGTGTTTCCTTTTTTGCATATCATACTCTTCACTTCCTCATAAGTTTCCATTATAAGCCTCTGCTCCGCAGCAGAGAAGAAAGCCACACGCGTCTGTTATAAGAATTTTGTATAACCTCATGTCTTAAAGTTTTCTTTGTTCAGGTTATAGCTTTGTGTGTTGAACTGTTTATTACTTTAGTCTCCCCATGGCTGACCTAAATGTTATCAGAGTCCTGGTAGTCATGATGTCTTGTTCTACATGAAGGTTAACTGTCAGTGACGCGTTATCTCCTGTGCCTTTAAAAGACTCAAGTCACAACAGTGATTGGAGCACTTCCTTATCATCATCACACGTTGTTGCATTGTAACTGCTCCTCTTGTACAAGATTAAAGTCAGACGTCGACTTTACTTCTGTCTCCGATCTCCTCCTTGAGTGAATTTATTCGTTTACGGGAAAATTCTTTTAACAACGTCTTTTCCATGTCTGCATCAGTGAATCTGTGCTCGACCTTGTGGTCTTTCTTTGAAATCCGTGAACGCTCACTCAACAGAATTACTTGCACCTGGCTTGACTTAGACGCCGCTTCTCATCCTGGCTTGGTGTACGTGCAACTAATTAAGCCAGGATGATCAGACCAGACTAGTTGAAGGCTGGCTTTTTCATTTATCCCGGATGTCTCTATTGTTTTTTCTATTTTCTTTTTGATGTGTGTAAAGCATTTTGTGTTACATGTTTATGTATGAAAAGTGCTCTATAAATAAAGTGAAGTTGAAGTTAATTCTGCCTTCGTGCAATAGCCCTCAGGTCTACTTCCTGATTCCTGGATCTTGATTGTTTCATCCTGGATAGTGGCTCTGACGCTCACCACTCCTCCACCTCCCTCCTTCTGCTTTAAGCAACAAGATATTCAGACGACTTTGATTCCAGAACAACATACGGTATTTATGTTCCAGCAACGTTTTCATGTATTTTTAAGTGAAGTCGTCCCTCTCTATCGTTCTCATTTTGACCTGAAAGCAAGAGTTCACCTCCTAAAAAATGAGTGCTGTTGTTAATAAAGTGTTACACAAACAGGTTCTCTCTCAACCCGCTCCTCTTCCTGGAAGGAGTCTCAGCTTGAGAACTCCTCCCTCCTCTCTCTGCTCTCAAACACAGCCAGCTCCACTCTGTCCACACATTTCCTTGTTCCCTCCCCTTCAGATCTACCGTGTGAGGACGGGTGGAACCAACATGGCGGTGAAGTGCAGCAGCTGACAGGCCACATTCACTGCAGAAACACATGTTGTTGAGATCAGACCTCAGACCAGTTTCACTTCTCACAAAGTGAAACTTAGACAGTCGTCGTTGCTGAGAGATGAAATGGCGCAGAAAGGAGTTCAGCTGGACCGGGAGACCTTCTCTTGTTCAATCTGTTTGGATCTACTGAAGGACCCGGTGACTATTCCCTGTGGACACAGCTACTGCATGAAGTGTATTGAAACCTACTGGGATGAGAAGGAGATCCACAGCTGCCCTCAGTGTAGGAAGACCTTCATACCGAGGCCTGTCCTGCTGAAAAGCACCATGTTGGCAGTTTTGGTGGAGGAGCTGAAGAAGACTGGACTCCAAGCTGCTCCTGCTGGTCTCTGCTATGCTGGACCTGAAGATGTGGCCTGTGATTTCTGCACTGGGAGGAAACTGAAAGCCCTCAAGTCCTGTCTGGGGTGTCTGGCCTCTTACTGTGAGAAACACCTCCAGCCTCATTATGAATCACCAGCATTCAAGAAACACCAGCTGGTGGAGCCCTCCAACAAGCTCCAGGAGAACGTGTGCTCTCGTCATGATGAGGTGATGAAGATGTTCTGCCGTACTGATCAGCAGTCTATCTGTTATCTCTGCGCTGTGGAGGAACACAAAGGCCACGACACAGTCTCAGCTGCAGCAGAAAGGACTGAGAGGCAGAGAGAGTTGGATGTGAGTCGACTAAACATCCAGCAGAGAATCCAGGACAGAGACAAAGATGTGAAGCTGCTCCAACAGGAGGTGGAGGCTATCAACCACTCTGCTGATAAAGCAGTGGAGGACAGTGAGGTGATGTTCACTGAGCTGATCCGTCTCATGGAGAAAAGACGCTCTGACGTGAAGCAGCAGGTCAGATCCCAGCAGGAAACTGAAGTGAGTCGAGTCACAGAGCTTCAGGAGAAGCTGGAGCAGGAGATCAGTGAGCTGAAGAGGAAAGACGCTGAGCTGGAGAAGCTCTCACACACAGAGGATCACAACCAGTTTCTACACGACTACCCGTCGCTGTCACCGCTCAGTGAGTCCACACACTCATCCAGCATCAACACCCGTCCTCTGCACTACTTTGAGGACGTGACAGCGGCTGTGTCAGCGGTCAGAGATGACCTACAGGAAGTTCTGAGACGCAAATGGACAAACATCTCACTGACTGAAGTGGATGTTTTACTGCCACAACCAGAGCCCAGGACCAGAGCTGAATACTTAAAATATTCACGTGAAATCACACTGGATCCAAACACAGCACACACACATCTGTTATTATCTGAGGGGAACAGAAAAGCAACATTAATGAGTCAACAGCAGTCTTATTCTTGTCACCCAGACAGATTCACTAAAAATTATCAGGTCCTGAGTAGAGAAAGTCTGACTGGACGTTGTTACTGGGAGGTGGAGTGGAGAGGAGGTGTAGTTGATGTATCAGTCGCATACAAGAGTAACATCAGAGCAGGAGGAGGGAATAAATGTGTGTTTGGATTCAATGACAAATCCTGGATGTTACACTTTAACAACAACAGTTATATCTTCTGGTACAACGGTGTCCAAACTCCTGTCTCAGGTCCTCGGTCCTCCAGAGTAGGAGTGTACCTGGATCACGGAGCAGGTATTCTGTCCTTCTACAGCGTCTCTGAGACCATGACTCTCCTCCACAGAGTCCAGACCAGGTTCACTGAGACTCTCCATGCTGGACTTTATCTTTATTGTTATGGAAGCAGTGGTGAGTTCTGTAAACTCAACTAGACAGAAGTCATTTAAGAGCTGAATGACTTCACCTCCTTCATCTTCCCAGCCTCCTCCTCTCCTCCCCTCTTCTTCTCCTCTCCTCCTCTTCTCTTCCTCCCCCCTCCTCACCACTTCCTCTCCCATCTCCCCCTCCTCCTCCTTTAGCGCTGACTGAGGGTGTCATTAATGGTGGACAGTCTGTTTCCTCAATTCTTTCTTAGATGTTATTTGTTTATTTGAAAAAGATTTACTACATGTGCTCTGTGTCCACATGCTGTTAGCATAGATGCTATGTGGCTATTATTTTGTGTATTTGCTGATTCTATGCTCAAAACACAGTCCTGTTAGTCTTCTAACACCGGATGGTTGGGAGGGGTCCTGAAGATGACAGTCTGGTCAGAGAAGGGACAGATATTCCTGACGCCACAGAGCTGTTTGCAAAAGACAGACACAACACTCAAGTTGGTTTTTGTCAACGAGGAAACCGTTTTGGAGATGCCCAAAGATGTGCCACCAGTTCCATCCATATGAGGATGCATCAGCGACCCTATAGCCATGGAGACCTGACATACAGGGATGTCAGCTGCTTGTGCACAGCAACAAAATCTGAGCTGCGACTGCTTCAATGCAAAACCTTTCAAAGTTCAGTCATCAAGAGCACACTGCCACGGCTCCTGCAGCCTCCGCTTTTTATTTTTGGAAATTATCTTATTTTATTTTTGACTTCGACTTGTGTTCTTGACGGCAGTACTTGCTTTATTGTTTACTGTTTATTGTTTGTAAATATCGTGTGCACTTAAAGCTGTAGTCTACGATTTGAAAGGTTTGAAAAAAGCATCCCCCCCCACACACACACACACATACACACCAAAATGTATTTCTGAAAACATTTTAGGTGAGAGGCTGCACGGTGGTGTAGTGGGTAGCACTCTCGCCTCACAGCAAGAGGGTCCTGGGTTCGATTCCCGGTTCGGCCCGGGTTCCTTCTGTGTGGAGTTTGCATGTTCTCCCCGTGTAAGCGTGGGTTCTCTCCGGGTTCTCCGGCTTCCTCCCACAGTCCAAAGACATGCAGAATGGGGATAGGTTAATTGGTGACTCTAAATTGCCCGTAGGTGTGAATGTGAGCGTGAATGGTTGTTTGTCTCTACATGTCGGCCCTGCGATAGACTGGCGTCCTGTCCAGAGTGTACCCTGCCTTCGCCCAATGACAGCTGGGATTGGCTCCAGCCCCCCCGCGACCCTGAATACAGGATAAGCGGTAGATAATGGATGGATGGATTTTAGGTGAGAAATAAGCTATGCAGTTGCTGAATCTGTCTTTATTTGAGATCGACAACACTCAGTTTAAAATATTTTCCAGAGCTTGCAGGCAGCGGCGCCGTCTCTCGAAACTCGCCGCGACACGACGGCATTGCACGGCTTCTTACATAGACAATGAATGGGAACATTCCCTCCGCTATAAACTCAGGCAGGACGCCGTTTAGTTTCCCGGTGTGTCCGGGACTTCCACAACATGCACAAAGCAGTAATAGTGTTTATTACGGCTATGAATGATGAAACATTATCGGTGTAAATGCAGCTGGTCAGATTTCTCTCTCACCCCGACTGCAGTACGTCCCTGATCCCAAACTGCTCGGCGATCGCTCGCCACAATCCCCGGACCGCATGGCTACTATTGGCTCAATTTTGACAAATTTTTCAAATCATAGACTACAGCTTTAAGACCAAGACAAATTCCACATATGTGAAAATGAATTTGGCAATAAACCTTTTCTGATTCTGATTCTCTGCATGGTGTCAACAGGTTTTTCTGGCCAGCCCATGAAGACCTCCTTTGGTACCCGTTTCAGGGTATTGTATAGTCCCATATTCTATAGTCCCACCCCGAGGTCAGTCACAGGTCGTAACACGGGGGTTGAGAGAGACATCTGGGCCAAACTAGAACCTGGACTCTGGGCCAGGAAAACCAAAGGGTTGTGGTCGGTTTATACCGTCACCGGTGATGGACTTGAACCCACGTACACCTCGAAGTGCTGCAGGGCGAGCAGCATGGCCAGCGTCTCCTTCTCGATGGTTGAATAGTTCATCTGGTGCCGTTTGAACTTCGACGAGAAGTAACACACCGGATGACACACCCCGTCTGCACCGTCCTGCAAAAGCACTGCACCGGCTCCAGAGGAACTTGCATCCACCTCGAGCTTGAAGGGAAGAGAGAAATTAGGAGCAGCCAAGACAGGAGCGCTGCACAGAAGGGACTTAGCAGCCTCGAAGGCATGGCTACATTCACCAGTCCACACAAAAGGAACAGCACAGTTTAGTCAGGGGAGTCACCTGTGGAAGAAAACTCTTCAGGTCCAATTCTGTAGCTGGTTCAAATGAGGTTTAATCACTGACAGTGGAGAAAAGAAATTCACAGTGTGTCTATGAAGATCCAGTCTGAGGAATGGCCTGGCTGAGTTGAATTTATACAGAACAGTTTGATAGAACAAAAGGGAAGGCGTCGTGAGTGGATTTGCATTGAATCAGCACATGTCTCTCTGCAGAGGAAGAGACATCTGTTAAGGTGTGACCGTTCTTGGGAGAGCTAGACGATGTCACTACAGGGGTCACTCATCGGGCCTTGATCAATGTATTTGAGACAGAGACCATTCAGGAAGAGGGAAAGATCAAAGAGTCTTTTCATCAAGACGGCAAGGGTTAACACAATGGCAAACAGCTCAGCAGGACATTTGATGTTTAGAGAGAAAGGAACATTATACCAAAACCAAATAAGAATTGTAAGGTAACACAATTTCTTCTACAATTCCCCATTTTGTCCTATAGGACAACACTAAATACACAAGAAAATGTAATCAAGTGAAGTAAGAAAATTACAATACATCAATTCTACACAATTTGTCGAAACCATCATGAAATAATTCTTTAGGTACGTCGTGAGTAGTTCGTTGAGTCATCATTTTAGTAGTCACCTTAGCTGTAATAATTTTACACATTGCTCTGATACAAGAAAAAAATAATAAGGGCTAATAAAAAAAAAACAGATTATTCCAACATAACAACAAAAACTATAAAACAGATTAAACCAACAAAAACATATTGAACTATATTTGTACCCCAACGGCCAATGAGTGTTTCCAACCATTCAAAAGGGCTACTAATATCGCTGGTGTGCACTTCATCAGCAATGTGTTTGACGTGTGCAATGACATCAGAAAGGCTAGCATTATAATCTGACACATAAGTACAACATTCAACACAAATCATTGCACAAGTACCACCCTGGGATGCTAAAAGATAGTCTAAAGCTGTAGGCAGGAGGCGTAGAAGAGGTTGAAGTCCAAATTATTAAAGTCCTTGGTCACGGAGGAAAGCACAAAGTGACAATATGAAATTATGTCATGTCCACTTCCGGTGCCTTTAATACACAATTCTAATGGCCCTGGAACTACACTAAGAGGGGTGGTAGCAGGGGCATCCATGCACGCCTGACACTTGTTTATGGATATTTTGCAGGATAAAGTTCTAATTTCAGGTGAAAACTGGAGAAAGTTCATGGGTGTGAGATTTGTGTGTATTCCGGTGAAGTATATGACACGTGTCACATTCGGAAATGGGCATAGTCATCAGTGGCAAGAGTTCATCAGTATTATGTGGGATGAATCCACATGTGTAACCGTTATGGTTAGAATTGGAGCTTTGGTCAGCTATCATTCTAGGCAAGTTGATATAAGTGTTTGTAGAAATAATTTGGTCGTGTGTGGAGATTGTATTTGGTCCAGTTTCCCGTTTCTGACGAAGGCTGGAGACTGCAGTCGAGGAGGGATGAGTTATCCCTGATATGCTTCTTTCTGGTGGCTCCATAGCTGCAGTATTAAGAAGGAGATCTTCCGAAGCAACCTTCTGTCCCCATTGCTTAATACTGGTACTGCAAAGGAGCCACAGGAACAATAATCCGGTCACGAGCAGCAACATTGGCGTCAGTCATCAGCATCTGGTCAGAACAGCAACGTTCCAGGTTGTTCTCCTGCTGGGCTGTTGATCTTCACTGGTCCATGTTGGCATCCTGCTGGGCTGTTGATCTTCACTGGTGTGAAGAGTGGATCCATGTGGGGTGTGACACACTTCATGACAGTGTTGTTGGTCAGCAGTATTTGAGATGGGCCGGTCCACCTGGGCTGGAGAGTGTTCCTTTGCTTGAACTGCTTTCAGGGTTGAAATCACTAGGCTGAAGGTTGTGATAGTCCCCGTCAGTGGGAGGCGTGTGGGCTGCGATCACCTGTTAGTGCAGAGCTTAGACAGAAGAACACAGTTCCTTGCAGAGTTCTCGTGTGATAGAGTTGTTGAAATGGGTGCCGTCGTCGCTGTTAATGCAGCGTGGGATCCCAAACAGGCAGACAATGTCTCTGAGGAGCAGAGTAGTCACTGTTGTGGTGTCTGCTTTTCTGTTTGCAAAAAAATTCAGTCTATGTTGAAAACATATGATTAAAAATAACAAAACAATAACATGTGAACATATGACTTTGTACAAAGTCAATCAGCATATTTACAAAGGAGTCCTCACGGGGGGAATGCTCTTCTTGGTTTGTGTCGACAAAATTGTTTGAATATAGGGACGTAACAGGAGCAACGTAAATCTGCTTATTGCAGCAACCATTCCCCATTTGCTCCTGTGAGTCACACCATGTGTCGCACAAACAAGTTGAGGAAGCAGGAAATGTGTGGCTAATGCGCGGCCGTCGCAGGAGCTCCACAATTCATAAAACAACACAACCAGGCAGAGCGCTCAGAGGTGTCGGGGGCCGCTTGTAACGTAGCCACGTTAAAGCAAAGAGCTCAGCTTGTGGGGCTGAGCATGGGGGTGGGAGGGGGTGGGTGAGATTCTAGGATCTCAAATAGGGGACCAATTGCATAACCTGAGTCAAGTGTAGGGCTCTCTGATTCCCACAATGCACATAGACTAAAACGCAGAATCTGACAAGAATACCTGTAAAACGTGGAATTTCGTGGAATTTGTCAAAATCTGAAAATCAATGTTTTCTTGAACATTATAAGAGTTTGTTACCATATCTAAGCTGAAAGAAAAGGGAAGGGGGGGGGGGGGGTAATCAACGGGAACAACGCCTCATTCAGTATGTCTGAAAAGTGAAACATAAATAGCAGCGAGTGGACTGACAGATACGCTGATTTTAGACACAGCGAAAGTCAGGGGCAGGGGGCTGCTAGAAATGTCTTTATTTTGATCTATCTACCGGCACGATTACACACTATTTGATGAAAAAAAAAAAAAAAACGCTATAAAATTGTAAAATACTGAATTACTTTAAATGAATACGGAAAACAGAATTTCAAAAATAAAACGGAAAACAGAATTTCAAAAATAAAACGGAAAACAGAATTTCAAAAATGAAACGGAAAACAGAATTTTGAAAAATGAGAACGGAAAACAAAATTTAGAAACATTTAAACGGAAAACACAGAAGTCCGAAAAATGGAAAACAGAAAGTATGGAATTAAGGAGAAAACAAAAAAATGGAAAAAAGAATTTAGAAAAATTAAACAGAAACCGGGATTTAGAAAATTAAAACGGAGTGCATGGAATTTGGGAAAAATTAAATGGGAACACATGAAATTTAGAAAAATAAAAATGGAAATCAGAATTTAGAAAATGAAAACGGAGAGCACGAAAATCTGGAAAAATAAAAGGAATCTTGAAAAATTTAAACAGATTTCATAGGGTTCTAGTCAAGTGCTCCAGTGGGAGAGCGGTATGAGCTACCATCTACAGACAAAAATAACTCAGGTTTTGCAAGTGGTTTGTCTAGTGGATCGGGACGGGTTGAGCAAAAAAATCAACTAAGATCAGCTTTCACAACTATATGGCTTGCCATCAATTAGGGAAGGAAGGAGGGAAACAGAGTTAAGAGGTGATCAGCGCTCAATAGTAAGGTTAGGAAAGAAGGGTGAACTCATAACAAGTCTGTCTAGAGGAGGAAAAAAATGTTGCTTTCAGAGTAGAAGACAACATGGGAGACAGAGTGGGGGGCAAATAGTGTTTAGTGGAGATCTCAGTACCATGGAGGAGGTCGTTTCTACAGCGAGACTGAAATAAAAAAATAATAAAAAAAACTGGGATCTGGGATGAACAGAACAGGAGGAGTGGATAGTGGTTGGATCTGTAACTACAGGAAAAATAGGGTTCATTAACTGCACCGAGGTCTTATAACTTGTCTTATTTGTTTGTTTGTTTGTTTTTTTGTATGGGAAAATTGGAGTGTTACAGAGGCTGGAGGTAGGTAGTTTTATGCCTTGTTCTAACAGGGACTCTATCACAGGTGCAATTCCAAGTTCTGCGTCAAGTTTAAGGGGATACTGGCGTTTCTCCTTCGAGTGGTTTATCTGGGTTGACATTAATTTATTTTTACACTAGAAGCAGAAAGAATTAGTCCCACATCATTAGGGTGGGAGGAACACAAAGCAGGAGGGATCTGGGATGAAGATGGAAGGAGGTTGTGGATGGAGAAATAGGCTGGGGGGCTAGGTGTGGTTCTGTCTGTGACAGAGTTGAAAAGATAACAGGTTGTGGATCAAAAGAGACACACAGGATGTACCCCAAAGAGCCAACCTTGTACAGTGGGTAACTGGCTACAGTATCACAAAATGTTTTGTCATTACAACATTGGAATAACTTTTCCATCTTGCCCAGCTCCAAGGTGTCGTTTTAGTTAGCAGTAGCTACTGCGATATGGGGAACACCGTCATCCTTCTGAAATCACTGTCATTAACATGCAGGAGGGAGGTTGCTCTTTCATCTTGCTCAGCTTTTTGAGTATACTCAGAATTTGGAACTGCATCGTGATGAGCTAGACAATGGAGTGAGGGAAATCAGAGCAAAGAGTCAGATATTTCAGAAATCAGCCAAGAAAGGAAAGGAGAAGAGGGCTTGGTTATATGGTTATAGATTGTTTGAAGTTTTTTTAAAGAGAGTTGAGGAGAGGGCAACTGTCAAGCATAGGTCACTGATCGGGAGACCTGTTGTAGCATAGAAAAACAGTATTAACATTAGCATCAGGTACATCAAGATATACCTCATAAGGGGTGCATTAATGGTGCAGTCAGAATTGACATAATAAATCACGACCCAGTAAGTTCAGAGGGGTATCAGTAGCTGTTAGAAAAGCATGTTCTCCATATAGGGGGCCTAATTCCACTGTCATTGGAGCACTTACTGGGTTTTGTTTAGTGATGCCGGAGACGCCTACTGTGTTTACAACCTCAGAGGACAATTCAACATTTCAAGTTACAATTCAAGTCTTTAGGATTGATGGCAAGTCATATAATTCAGTTAATTTATCCCTCTTTTTTTTTTTTTTAGAAGAGAGATAAAAAATAGAATAAAAATGTACAAGCGAAAATAATAATGAAACACTAAAATAAGATGAAATCAAAACCAACATAATTATTAACGAGAAATTTAAAAATGAAAATAATGCATTTAAAAAAAAAAAAAAAAACTAATATTAACAAAAGGTAAAAATGAATTCATATAGAGAAAAAAAACCCTGCAAACTAGTTAATATAAACAATAATACTTAAAGGACAAGGTACTAATAGTATGTGAAACCTGAAGTAATAAAATAGAAAAATAATGTATTTACAAAAAAAAAACTGAAATAGCAACAGGTAGGTTGCTGAAAATGCATTAAAATGGACAAACAAACAACTAGTTACAGAAGCAATACTGCTAAACAGTGTTGTGCCTGAACCTGTTCATTGAATGATAGTTCTTGAACTCGTTTATAATTTGGGAAGAACGTAAACTGAAAGTACTGTATTTCTGCCTGATGAACGCTACTGTGAATGCGTTCATCCTGGTGTCTGTGAACACTCTCTCAGTTTAACTCCGTTCAATAGGGTGGCAGATTTGTATAGAGCATTCCAGGCAAAAACCAGGCGAAAATGAAAAAAATAATAATAAAGATAAAAATGAAATACAGTGAAAATAAAATACAATTGAAACAAAATATTATAAAATGATAAACGAGAAAATAATAATAGTACTAAATATTGAGAAAAATATTTTTACAAAAAATAAAAGGGGGCAAATTAATTGATACAGAAACAACCGGCTCAAAAGAAATGATAATACTAGAAGGATAAGGTACAGTATCAATCATACAGTACAATCATAAAATTGAAAAAATGAAATATTTACAAAAAATACTAAAATAATAGAATGTAGGTAGGGTGAAGTGAATTAAAAAATAAACAAATCAACAGGCTAAAGAGAAGCCAGAATACTAAAAGAACCAACAATTTAACTATAGTAAAGAACAAAAGAGGGGAAACTAATTAAAACAGAGAGACAAACCAACTAGTTAGAGAAGGGATAAAGAGCAAGTTACTAACAGTCTTGAGTAACAAGAAATAAAAAAAATAGAATATAACGTATTTGAAAAGAAAACTAAAGTAGGTTGGGGAAAATTAATTAAAACAGACACACAACCCAACTAGTTAAAGAAGTGATATTACACAGTGAAGAAAAAATTGTATTTACATGAAAATAAAGTGCTCTTAGCCACGTGGTTTATCGCAAAACAGCAGTCGTGAATCACAGTGATCAAAAGGCTATTAACTAATGGATAAGGAACTAGAGCTGGAATGTTGTGTTCAATTGTAACCTGAACAACTACTTAATTCTAGCAATAATTTCTTATAGTAAGAAAACAACATAGTTATGGCCGCAGCGGGCCTTAAATCACAGCAAAACACAAACACACAACATTGAAAAACAAGATGTTACAATGAGCTCATACAACTTTCAAACCGGTTAAACACATGTCATTCATTCAATATAACAATCTTTTACAAAGAGAACCACTGAAATCCATAAGATTACAGAGAGTTTCACCATGCAAATCGTCATTACATTTCCAAGTAGGAATTACGATGACATGAGTGGCGGACTGGCTACCCCACTTAGATATCGTCAACCTCACATAACAATCTCTCACATAGAGAAACTCTCAGACCCATGAGGTCAGGGAGAATTTCACAATGCAAACTGTCATTATGCTACCAATAGGATTTAAAACAATATGAGTGGCGGACTGGCTACCCCACTGAAATATCGTCAACCTCACATAACAATCTCTCACATAGAGAAACACTCAGACCCATAAGGTCAGGGAGAATTTCACAATGCAAACTGTCATTATGCTACCAATAGGATTTAAAACAATATGAGTGGCGGACTGGCTACCCCACTGAAATATCGTCGACCTCACATAACAATCTCTCACATAGGGAAACACTCAGACCCATAAGGTCAGGGAGAATTTCACAATGCAAACTGTCATTATGCTACCAAGTTTAGGAATTATGACAATATAGTGTCAGACTGATTCACTCCACTAAA